>SCDT01000701.1:25846-42690 GCA_004143765.1 Drosophila melanica | reverse complement strand
CGAAAATAATTGCGTTCATACGGACAGACGGACAGACGGACAGCAAGACGGACATTGCACAAAACCAATATACTCTTTTCACTTTGTGAACGAGTATACAAATTGAGCTAAATCACTAGGCGAACAGAATCGTGAGATGATGGACAGAAAAATTAAAATTGTAAAAAATTTCATTGCATACTTATAAGGTAACCATATGGGCCACCTAAACTACATATGCTTTAAAAAAACAGCTCTAACTCGGTCATATCCTTATACATTTTCAAAGGACTTGGTGCGTTAGATTCGCAGGGACAAACTCTTTCGATCGCCATTAAGAAATTAGGGGGTCATCTAAGAATCGGATACTTGTAAAATTTCTCTAACGTCGAGCGTAAAGAAACTGGCCAAAAATGCAAAATCCATGATATCTCGGAAACTAACAGGACGATTTTGATGTCCTTTGGTCAGTTGATAGCCCAGGTCAATATGAGTTGTTTGACATAAGAATCGCCAGGATCCGTAAGGATACAGCCGAGTTATGACTAGTTTTTTGTTCAAAAAAATACCATTTTATCTTCGCTCCTGTAAGGATTTTCGTCCTTTTTAATGCATATACCGAATTGGCGGCAATTATACTATCCGCTGACCAAAGGACATCGCGATAATCCTTAAAATGGCCAAGCTAAGGACGATTTTTCGATTTTTATCAAATTTTGCGACCTACCCCCTTACAAAAAAGTTGGCCAATATTTTCGGTGGAAACCTGAAAATCCTTGAATGCCAATCGATAGTGCTGCTTTCTGTGAGTTCAAAAAGGTATATCATTCTAGGGTGATTAAGGATATAGCCAAGATATGGCTATAACAAGAATGTTCTTTTTAGAAAAATAGCTCTAACTCAGGCATATCCTTGCACATTTTTAAAGGACTTGGTGCATTAGATTCGTAAGGACAAACTCTATCGATCGGCATTAAAAAATTAGGGGGTCATCTAAGAATCGGACACTTGTAAATTCTGAGTCAGCAAGGAAAGTGGCCAAAAATGCAAAATCATTGATATGTCGGAAACTAACTGGACGATTTGGATGTCCTTTGGCCAGTTTATAGCCATGGTCAGTAGGAGTTGTTTGACACAGGATCGGCAGGATCTGCCGCCTAATGGCTAGTTTTTGCTTACAAAAATGTTTATTTATCTTGGTTTCTGGAGCAAGTTTAGCCGTTTTAATTGAATTTTTCAAATTAGCGGAAAGGGTACTATCCGATGGCCAAAGGACATCGCTTAAGTTGAAGTTTAAGTTTAAGTGAGTAAATCATTTGAAAATATATCCTTCTTTGCTCAAGATATGATTTAACAAATTAATTATAGTATGCTCTGTTTCCAAGGTTAAACAATATATATTGGTACAGGATATATATTTGTCGTACCGTCCCGTCTTATTTGTATATACATATTTAGAGAATATATATAGAGAAATTGCTAAAGTCAAGTTGACTTTGCCCGTCTTTGTAGACGGTAAATGCAATAAATTTGGTAAATTTTCCTTTATCGCAATTTGCATTCATTATGTAGAGAGCATTTCGCACCCACTTCTTGCTGATAGCCAAAAAGGAAAGCTAGCAAAAGTTGAGACTGCAATGTGGCAGCATGGGATCGAGATTCTGAAGCTTGCCAATGTGCAACATTGGGCACGCCAATAGAGCGTGACGTTTACGCAATCGGCCCCATCGAGTCAGTTGCCTGCTGCTCAGTAATCCCCATTGCCATCGCCACGGACGGCATAAATATGCATGCCGGCGCGCCTGTCATTATGCAGCAAACTATTCGTACATGCGGCAACTTTGTGCTACCACTGCCGCTGCCTCAATTAGAGCACGAGAGCTTCAAGGCGTACGTCGTCACCCTTGCCGTCGTCATCGTCGTCGACGCCGTTTCCATTGCTTTAAGTATGCACAAAGCGAGCTTCTGTGAGCGCCGTAAGTAACCTACTTTAAGTTCTTTTCGCTGCCAGCGTTGCCAGCGATTTATTTGCAGCAAATTGCTGTCCGACCAGCTAACTGGCTGCTAGCCGTACGTACCATCTGGCTGGCTCTTTGGCTGGCTGCATTTAAATTTGTAGCACGAAAATTAAGAACAACAACAACAACAACAATATCACGTTGCGCAGTCGCGTGCCATGGATGCTCTAATTTACTATATAGTTTTGCCGACTTTTCACTTGCTTTCGTGTTTTGTACATTTGCTTAAAAAATAACAAACACAAAATGCAAAAAAAAATAAAAATTCTAACAGCAGCAAAATTTGCATGTCAAGCGAAACTGTACATAAAACAAAACAGTTGATGGCTCTGAGTGACTGAATAATGCCCTGCATCTCATGAATATTCAAACCATTCGATGAGATATTTAATTTCTCAAAATATTCGCAACTGTGTTTCCTTAATTTAATATTCGCGTGCAATTTCTGAAGTCTTTGTGCTATTTAGAGAATAAACAATATTAATAATAATATTAACAACAATACTAGCAAATATTTAAAATTGTAATTTAGTTCCCAACACAACACCAGTTTTGAATACATTTGACAACAGCTGAAAGAATACTTTGGTATGCCAAAAAATATTAATAAATTATTTGCTCTCGACTGCTTCTGTACAAAAAAAAATTACGAAAAATGTTCTTGTAATGTTTAAATTAAATAAAAGCTTAACTTACAGCATGACTAATGCTAAGCGGCAGCTTAAAAAGCAAATACCCTGTAACAAATGCGCTGTGTGCAATTTGCTGTAGGCACAAATTTTTGTTTGAAAAAACAAAACGATTTCAGTTCGGAATTTGGAATATCATAAATTGAATGAATTGCAAACGATTTCCATAAAACTGTATTTATGTATAAAAGATAAAAATACCCATGTTTATGAATACAGAGTACAAATCTGGGTATTATTGTTCGTTATACAAAAAGAAAAAGGAGCTGTTTCTCACAATTCATGTGAAACAGTTTAGGAAATTATTTTATATTGTGCGTGTGAGCATATGTGTGCGTGTGTGTATTATACACATGCATTTTTGATTCACTCAAGCCAAAATAGTTGTTGGAATTGTACTAATATATTATTTACCCCAAAGCTAGCTTGGCACCATGCCGTATATACTTTTCGGTCGGCAGAGTATCTGCGGAGGCTCGACATCCTAAAGTCAGCTTACATTTATGCCATGTAACTTTAAGTAGACTATAAATATATGCATCTATGTATGTGTGTGTGTGTGTGTGTGTGTACTCTCATGTATGAGAGTGGCGTGCTATGAAATCTATGTCAGCCGTGCGCATAATTACAGGTGCAATGCATGTACAAACACGTAGCCCTGCAAGAAGGCAGCTCTCTAAGCCTAATAACATGCCAGCCAACGAACGGGCCAAAAACAACATACAACCGAATACGTAAATACAGCTATGTACCTACAGGTATATAGTATATGTATATATATGTATATATCCATATATGCTATATAACCTGCAATATGGCAGCAGTCGACTTTAATTGCATGTCGAGATGCCAAATTGAACGCTTAATCATTCGAGCTTTGCGACATGTGTTGCGATTAGTTTTTAATGCGCCTCAATTGCCATTTAATAGGCAATGACTTGGTCAGAATTCGTTCTCGGTTGGCATGCGAGAGGCCATTTAAAGTGAGCGTTCTTGGTTCATAGCGCCGCTTATGTCGACCACTTGTACATAATTAATAGTTGCGCTCGAGTTAAAAACTTTTGATTGACACTAATTGGTTGGGCTGCCAGTTGCCTGGATTGCCATCGGCTAAGGATCAGGCGGCAGGTGCAAACAACAAAATCGTCTGCGGCGAGCTGAACCGAACACCAGCGATGTAACAACAACTAAAACGGACGCGACCTACTCTCTAAATACACAAATTACTGGATATATATGCCAGCCCTTAAATTGCCTATGAATTAAGTTAAAAATATTAAACGATAAGGCTGCGATACGACAAATCTGAATTTTTCCAATCGAGAGACATATTTGCATTTTTACTAAGAATTTTGAAGAATTCAATTTTTATTAATAAACATAAATTTTTTGATTGCAGATGATGATTTTCGACATTTGAATAATTTTACTATTGATTTTTGCTTGCTATTTGAAAAAGCTTTTATCTAAACTTTAATTTTTTAATTGATTGCTGACGAGATTTTTAAACTGCAATTTTCGAGATTTTAATAATTTAAAGAAATGTGGTCTTTATTATTTTTGAAACATTTTCCGGTTGAGGTAAGTTTAGTTGTTGAAAGATTCTGTGGTCTTGTGTTAGTTTGGTTTAAAGCTCAAGTTTTGCAGCAGCTTGAGTGCATTATTTTATTGATTTAAATTCGGGTTAAGTTCGACAAACCGCTTTTGGAAAGTACTAATTAGCATAAGGAGTTGGAATGCGTTTTAATAAGAAACGCGCATCATCACCGGGAACTGCTTTGCATTGTCAGACTGGTTGATAAAAGAGCCAAAGTAACTTTGTGCCTGAGCAAACAGTTGAAACTTTCAAGAAAGTCGATAGACACACGGACACACAAGTACAAACATATATATGTATATATATATATAGTATGTTCAAGTTTGTTAAGTCCACCCAACTTGCTTCATAAGTGGTAAATCTCGCTCGCCAAAGTTCAACAAAACTTCTTTGGGCGAGCAACGACAGCTTCAAATAGCACTGCAATTATTGCAAATCAAAATGCCATGCGTCAAAGCAGCAACACCAAAACGAGGGTCTTTCAATTCGATGCTGTGTGTTCAGCTTGAAATCTTCTTGATTAATTTAATTATCCAATGGATTATGTTGGACTCTTACAATAACCTGTATGCACTCGTGTAAATCCAAGCAATTGTACAAATATATTTTGTTACTTCTTTATTATTATTTACGAATATTGGAATATAAAAATAGAAATATTCTTTTGAAACTCTGAAATTATAAAAACCTTACATATTCAGAAATTGCATAAAATTTCTATATTTATTATTTGATTTTAATCATAAATAATGTCACCAAAGAAAATTTACAATTTGTGAAAATATTTCCGTTTCTATTATTTTTGCCATCAGTGTATATGAAAATTTTCCTCGTAGTTAGAAAGATAACGAAAATGTAATTAATTAAATTGCTTACTCCATCGTTACTTTAAACAGAAACTAATTTAAAAGAGTTCCCTTAGACTTAAATCAGCCTTTAATTTGAAATACAAATATGGTGAGCTAAAGCTTAGCATACTTTTTGGGGCAGATTCGATGCATGAGTCAATATTGAATGCTAAAAGAGTCCCATTTGTGTACAAATGGGTAATAGTTGGTATCCGAATTTAAGAGCTTTCCCAGAAGCACGAATATGAAACTGAAATCTGATAATTTCTTATCTGATTACATTATTATTTGAGCTATTTTTTATGGAAGCACAGGCCATTAAACCACTCGGCAGGGGCGTTCATATTTCGACGCTTTCAATAGATATTATTTTTATTGTTGTTGTTTTTTTTTATATAAATTGCTGTTGCCCCTTCCATGTTGGCCCGACAAAGGCCTTTGGACACGCATATTTATGCGCTTGTTTGTTTGTTTTTTATGTTTACTCAAGGGATTATCAGCAACAAACTCTCAGTATCAGTGTATCAGTGTGAGTAGCTGTAACAGTCGCAAAGCTCATTGAAATTGAGACGGGCTGGGATGGCCAAGAGCTGAATGGCCGGTTAGCGGGTTGGTGGTCGGTTGGCCAGTTGGCCAGTTGGTCAGCAGCTGGCCACGTGAGGGAAGCGTTTGCGGTAGCATTGGCTGCCCAATGGCCATGTGTTAAACGTTAACTACTGCACGGAACTGTGGAGCTGAGCAACTGAGGAGCTCAGCAACTGGCCAAGGCAGAAATATGCAGGCTGTCCACAGTCATAAATTTGTCTGCGCCATTTGCCTCATACTGGAAATTAATTCATTATCGATTTTCGTTTCGTATTTTGCCGTTCTGCTGTTCCGACCGGCTTAACTGCGGCCATTAAAAACAGGCAGCCAAAGTGGAACTGGCGGCAGGACAAACGATGCCTTCAAGAAGCATTATGAATGGATCATTTACAAAGTCAACACAATTAAAATACACGCCCCAAAACCGCACGGAGACTGAAAACTGAAAACTGAAAACTGGGAGCTCGAAACTGAAAACTGAAAACAGCGAATGCTAATTCGAATGGGAAACCCTTTTCAGCTTATGACAGTCCATCAGTCCGAGGCGCTCAAAAGGGCGCGCTGGGCGGGGGCAAATGTGAGATTTGAAATATTAATAGAGTCAATGGCTAAGAGCAAATAAAGTGAATGCAAACCGATACACAAATGTGCCATTCCGATTGATGTTCGTGTCCCTAACATATTTCAAAAATGCGTCGCACAGTGTGGCAATGTTGTCAAAAACGCAAATTGGTAGTTTCACGAATAGAAAATAATTTATATGACATGAAACTTTAGCTAAAAAAAATCATTTTAAAGAAAGTTTGTAAAAACAAAAAATAAAATTGTTATAGTGAAAAAACAAAAACGTAAAATCCAAATAACCACTTTGTCCAGCCAATCGAGTGAATATTAATATATAATATTGGTAAGCTACGTTTATTTCTAAGATCCATGTTAGATGCGTTGTCCTTGGCAACTGAACAGCGAGGATGCCTTATCAAATTCCTGGTTTTACGATTTGTTTTGTACTGTCTAAGCCAAGGCAAATTAAAAAAGTTATTAATTTTTAATTATATTAAAACGAAATCAGTGTGAAAAGGTTAATACGAACTGCATAAAAGGATTAGCTAAACTTTTTTATTTTAAAGGATGTTTCGCCTGTGTCCAGCACACTGTGAACCTAAGCCGAAGAGAATTGAACTTCCGTGCAAGCTGCTAACCTTTTATTTAATTTGATGTGGCCAAAGTTCAAAGGTGAGTGTCGTTTGTGTGTGTGTGTGTGTGTGTGTGTGTGTGCGTGTATTTGAAACGGGGTGGATTATCATTTATGTAAATGGACTTTGTTCGGCTGGAAGCGGTCTGACAACTGTCGCATTCGCAGAAGGACAATGTATTAGCATTGCGGTTGTCATTAGGCAAAATTCGTTTAAATTTGCTTTGTGGTTTTTCGCATTTCGCTTTTCGTTTTTCGTTCTCCGCTCGTCGGTGGGAACTTGGTGTGAACTGCTCGGCAGTCCCATAAATAATGCAAAGCGATATTCCATTATGAGTAATTATGTGTGCTTTTGCCGGGACACAGTTTGATGGACATTCGGCATTCGGCATTCGGCATTCAGCATTTGGTACTCAAGGCCGAGGTTTGGCAAAAAGAATATCCTGCTCTTTGGCCACAATCACCTGCCTGTTCTCATGTACCCCCTACCCCCTACTTCCTCTCTGTTCGGTTTGCTTTCTCTCTCTGCATGCTGGTTGTGTGCCTAATCGGGCAGAAAGATGTGGGTGGCAGAATGCCGTATAGGCTATAGAGATATATATATATGTGTGTGTGTGTGTGTGTGTGTGTGTGTATAGGGTGTAGGGTGGTAAGTGTTGGGGGTAGTGCCAACTCTTTGGCTGTCTGTGGCCAGCCAAGCGGCGAGGACTCTTTGGCATTTTATGAACTTTGCGCCACGTTTTGTTTATGTTTCTTTTTGCATAGCAACTCAACTCAACAATGAACGGAGGGCGGGGGAGGGGGCCGCGACTTTGGCCAACAGCACTAAATTTTCCACATTGAACTTCAAGGTTAATTTATTTTATTGTTTCGCAACGTTGCGCCCAGTTGCGCCGATTTCTTCATGTTTTTTTGGCAAACAGGCACCCAAACCGCTTTGCCCTTTGCTGTCATTTGATTTTTGAGTTCGTTCGCTTGATTATTTGCTCGTTTGGCAAACTTTTTGCGGCACCCATCTACTTATTGTGGCGTTGGCCATAAAAACAAAGCAAAGTGCAAACAAAAATAAAGTCTGTAAATTTGTTGCCACTTTATCACATCATTGAGCTGCGACAATGAAGTCGGAATTGTTGGAGCCCAACTGAATTCGTATTCGTGATCGTATTGATCAACAGATTTATTTTTATTTCGATTGCGATTTTCAATATAACAGTAATCAGTCAATTTAACTGCAGTCTGCATTGTTAAATATTATTTGCCTTCGCATTTTGATTGCCTTAAACTGAAAGTGCTGCCAACTTGCAGTTAACACATCGTAGTTCTGATGTGAATGATGCAGCTTAAGTCGTTAGCTTTTCAATTCAGCTGGCAGACGAGTGCACTTGGGTCTGTGCTAAATTTTTGCCTCGAGCCAGGTGACACACACCGGCGCACAGGTGTGCTGCAAGAACTGTGCGGCAAGTTGTCGTCGTACATCAAAATGTTGTTCAGGGTTTCACCGGGAAAAGGGAACAAAATATATATATATATACATATATAAAAAAAAACAACTAGCGCATGGAATTTAAACAAGCTGTTGCAACAATGGCCAATCCTTGACTTCCATCCCATTCCTCCCACCCAAGTTGCGTTCTCATTGCAGTCCGCTGAATGCTTTAAGCCTCTGCGCGATTTTTATGCAATTTTTGTTTTTGTTTTCTATATATTTCGGCTGCCACTGCCAGCAATACTAAACGAAAATTGCCATCACTTGCTGCTAGTGCAGTTGTTGCTTTAACTGTTGTTGCTGTTGCTTTTGCTGTTGCTTTTGCTGCTGGTGCCACATGCAAACCGCAAATGATAGCCCGCCAAGTTGAGCTAAGTGCGTGGCTGAAACGCTGAAACGCTGATGCTGATGCTGATGCTACCCCTGCGGCAGAGGATGCTGCCCCCGCAGTTCCGGCATCCCGACATCCCGACATCCCGTTTCGCCTTGTCGCACTCTTGGTAATGTGACACTTTGCGCCATGCTATGTGCCAGCAGCAGAGCCATCAGCGCTACAGCAGCCACTGAAGCAGTGGGTTTGGGTTTGGGTGTGGGTTTGGGTTTGGGTTTGGGGTGGTGCTTTCACCTTTTTTGGCCAACAGAAATGTTTAGTTTAGCGCTTTAAGACACAGTGAAATGAAAGCTATTCAGCTCTGATCGATTTCTTATGCGATCCCGAGAGCAATTCTATAATCTGTCCGAAAAGATTAGCTTTCAGCTGAGTGTGTGAGCAACCCGATATACTCTTTGCACATTGTCAGCCAGTGAACTCAACAATCTTGTCCACCCTGTATTGAAATAATCCAAGTGAGCACCGTATTGGTTTGCAAATGTTTTTTTTGGTCGCTTCCATCGAGTCCGAGCGAAAACAAATTTCTATATACAACAAAAAAAAAAAGGCAGAAACTGGTTTGCATTTGGAATATTTGGAATGTTTTTAATCTGCGACACTCCGAAATGAATTCGGTTTTGCGCAATTTTCTTTTTGTGGTTTCAACTTAATGCGGGCCAAATGCCGTTCTCTATTCGGTTTCATGTCAATGTGGGTTGAAACAATTTATATTAATCATACGCAACGTGGTGCCAAATTGTTTCGGGCATTGCCACCACTTAGAACACGCCCAGCCATTGTCTTTTGCTGCTGCTGCTGCAGTTTGCATTGCTCGTTGCTTGGCTTCTGGCAAAAGTCGTTTTCTTGAAACCTGGTTAAGCTTCGGGCACTGCGATGGTAATAAAAATGATGGCCACCCACTTGGTGGTCAGCCAAGGATGCGGACATCCTTAATAGCCCGACTAGGGCTGCGTGCTGCGTGCTTCGACTTTTGCTCTCGGGGTGTGCATAAAAACGCGCAAGTGTTTGCAAATAAAAATAAACTTGCTGTTGAGTTGCTCGCGTGCAGTTTACGCTCTCTCCTTCCCCCCCTCTCTCTCTCTCTCTCTCTCTGAAAGTGGGGAGGGGGCGGCTAACAAGGGCATCTGCATTGAATGGGCGTGGCACGCACATCACTTCGTTGAATCAGCCACTTGATTCGAGACAGTCGAATATGCCCACTGGCTTCTGATTTGGTCAAAATGCATTTGCTAATTAAATGGCCCATACGCTAAATAATTACAAGGCTGCAATTGGACGAATGGAAATGCGACTTCGATTCTTGTTTATATATGTATATATATATATATATCAATATGTACGTTCAGCTTAATGCCACCTTAAGCTGAGTGGATCATTGGTAAACACGCATGAGTTGACTTTTGTCATTTAAATAGAAAGCAAATTCTGAAGAGAAATTAATGTGAACTAACCACCTACATATATAAGCACAGACAGAGCGGAAAGGATTTGGAAATTATTTCATTATGGCAAATAATTGCAAAAACAAAGCACAAAGGATGTGTGTCCCGATGGCAAGTCGCAGAGTTCACTTCAAATTAAGAGAATTTCAGTTTTTGCCTTCAATTATTATTATTTACTACAAAAGATAATTATTTTAATGCATGCATTATTTGAATTTGTTATGTAAATAAAGCAAAAAGATTCATTCACTACAATTCATAATTAATTGGAGAAAAATCATGGAAATTCTTGGGAAGCCGATAATATATATGCGGAACAGATTATCGGGCTGAATTGTTCAATTAAATAAATTGATACAAAATATATTTATATATAAGCGGCGATGTCAAAGGCGAAGCATTCAATTCAATTGATTGATAAATTGAAAACTTTTTGACAATTTGCAGTGATTGATAACGCTGGGAGTGGGGTAAGCCGCGCCATAAATACGACACGAAGTTGTATAATGTTATTGCAAGAATTCTGCACATAAATTCCACAAGTAATGCCATAAAAGTGTTCTGTCTGTCTGTCTGTCTGACTGTCTGTCTGACTCATTGTTTAATGCCATTATATGCCTAATTGGTTCAATCAAATTGTCTTGCAAGTTAATTAAGTGCTCAGCGACTGTTGTTGCTGTTGCTGCCTCCAACCTGAGCTGTAATCTTAATAATCATGTAGATAATTACGACGGCATCATTGACTAACTGACTGAGTAGCAGTGGCTCAATTCTTTGACACGCACACACACACACACGCACACAAGTATATATGTAGGTACAATGAGGTATTAAGGGTGGAATTGGGTATACAGCAAAATGATTATTTAAGTTGATTATTTAAGTTCTTAAACGTGTTTTTCTTAATTCGGCTCGGATATAAAATTCTCATAAACTGTCCCCGGAGGCATTTTGTTTCAGTGGTTAATGTTTAATGTAAATACTTTTAGCAAGGAGGAGGCGAGGGCGTGGGCGTGGCATTATTTGGGCTAATGCCAACTTGTACATTAACAATTGACAGTGACGCAAACAAATCTATTTACTATGTAGCTGTGATTTAATCGCGGAAACATTTTTGCCAGCGCCAGACAATGAAAAATGTTTTTATTTACTTTTGATTATCTGCTTTAGGACGACAGCAAAAACATTTGCAGCGGAGCAAACTCTGTTAAGGACATGTCAAGCAGAGCAGAGGAAGAGAAAGAAAGAGAGAGAGAGAGGAAAGCAAAGAGAAAGCAAGACACGGACAAATATAGAGATCAGAGGGGCGGGCGAAGAGGTCGACGATGGCGATGGCGATAGAAACAACAAACAAATAAAGCGGCAAAAAAACTAACATAACATCACCGGACACACACAACAACAACAACAACAACAATATGGCCAGCATTCAGCTTATGGCCAGGTTTAAATATGTACCAACCTATACGTGCGAGGGCAGCGCAAAAAGTTCTGCTAACTTGATATGATACAAAACTAGAAAAGCTTTTCAATGTGTAAATTATGTAAATGCATAAAATGGAAACTAAATTCAACTTTAATTGATGTACAACATAATATCGTAAAAAAAATGAACATTAAGCAACAATAGATTACAGATTATAAATTTTGAAATCAAAAATGTTTGTTTATGCAGTGGTTGCTACAATAGAATGTTTACTGTATATACAGTCAAATAATAAATAATATACAAGTTGTAAAAAAATCAACAGATTTGTACCAAATATAAAGTTTTTAGATTCTATATCAATAATCATTATTAGAACAGATTAATAAATTTCAAAAAAGGAGTTCATAATTTTAATACAGTCTTAATTATTGATGGCTCAGATATTGTCTTATAAGCCAAGCAGCTTGACATAATGTGTAATATAAATATAAAATTTTTTTATTTTAAGTTTGCTTTGATCATATTTAAAGTCAAATAAATATGTTGTGTTTCGCAAAGCACTTTCACAAGTTGTTTGGCAGCCTTCGTTGTTTGAATTTTGGTTACTCTAGTTGCGGGTGTGTGTGTGTGTTGTTGTGGCCGACGTGTGCGTGTGTGTGTGTGTGTGTGTGTGTGTTTGTTTCTGGGTGTAGGTGTCAACATGGCCTGTCGCGGCTTATGAATAAGCAAAGCAGCGAGACACACACACAAGCAAGCGCAAGCGCAAGCGCTAGAAGCTGTCGCACACCCCACACACGCACACACACACATATACAATACACACGTAAGTGTAAATGCAAACAAACAATGCAATCACATTCAATGCCCGCTATAAATGCATACGATGCCATATCCTATATCCTGCATCCGTATCATGATTGTATGCGCGCACATAATTTATGGCAAACGGATGCAGGATGCAGCCGTGACCAGAAGGTGACAATGCCACTAACAAAGCTGGAATCTGGCTAACAAACAGACGCAACACCAACACCAACAACATCAACAACAACAACAGATGCTATATTGTTGCCGTTTTTGAAACGCAGCAACAAGTTAGCCAGCCAAATTGTGGTAAATCTTAAAAGTGTTTAATTGCCGGATTCTGTGTCAAGAAACTAAATTGTATGCAAGTTTCTTGGCTAAAATATGTTTAAATACAATTTATATGAATTAAATTGCTTAATTTCTGACAGTGAATTAATTTAATATAATCTAAAATACGAAATTTTTAAATTTACCTGCTACTTAAAAAAACATGCAAAATAATTGCAATGTTTTTGTGCTCTTCTTAAAAAAGTCAATAATATTTTTTTCTTTATAACAAAGTCTTCAAACGGAAAAAATGTAATATCCAGCAGGTTTTTGCTGGTTTTTATTAAAAAATATGTGGAAGGTATTTTCGAATGAAACTGTTGTATCATTCTAGTTATTTTTTTTTATTCTTTTATCGTGAGTGTAACGGTTGTTGTGGCTGTTGTTTGCGTTATCATGCCACAGGTGACAGGCACTCAAATGTTGCAGTGACAACTGCAAGTGCAATTATTCTGTTATTATCAATTTTGTATCACAAATGGAAGTGTTCAACTCTATCGCCGTCTCGCTTTCGCACTGTATGCATTTCATTTTAATTGCTTTCAAAAGAGAGATGGGTGGGCGGAACAGTTGAGCTACTGAACATATTGATATGCTACTGTGGGCTTCAGTTCAGGCAACGGAACGGGGCGTATGAGTTATGTCATTGCCAACTGTTTTGATACCATTATCTCTGTGCGTGTGTGTGTGTATGTGTATTTGTATTTGTGTGTGTGCGGCACACATTGTGATTTCGACAAAATTACATTTTGCAGTTACAAGTGTTATAAATAAATGTTACATTTCAAATGTGTGTTCGCCACACCACTGTGTCTGCCTGCATTCTGGCTAACATATTTTCATAGGTTCCCTGTTTGGCTGTGTGCGTGCGTTTGTGTGACTTTCGTTAAACCGTAAAGCCCTAAGCACACACTTATGTTTTCAAATACAGATGCGTTAGGATCACTGCTAACTACAATTTAATTGCAATTTAACATAAAACAATCGTTCGTCATTTAAAATGCAAACATTTGACGGCAGCAATGCAAACCATTAGCATTTATGTGCACTGAAAAAAAATATTATATGTCTAGCCTGCCACAATTTAAATTCGTGTAAACAAAATAAATATATTTGTTAATAGTTATGTCTCTAACGAACACACAAAATATGATGTGCGTTTTAGTTTTTCGGGTCAGTTCAGTTTCAAATGCAAAAAGTCGTTAATTTAATGGATTATAACTATATTATAAATATAGTCGAAATAATTATAATCAAAAATTAAATCATTAAGAGATTCCATTTTAAACTATTTAGGTTTTAAAATAAAATTAAAAAATGTATTACGACAAAGTTAACAAAATAAAGAGAAAACATTAAAAATGTATCGAAAAGGATAAAAAGTATCATTTTCTCGGATATTGATCTATATATTGCAAATAATGTGTATAATGTGTAAATAAAAGTTATTATAAAAATTTATTTTCTTAATGTAATTTTTCAATATAGTATTATTTGTATATAATGTATCTGTATATGCTAAAACTTGATACAAGTTTGTTAATATATATATTTTAGATTTAATAAAGTATCTCAATTTTTCAATATGCTTCGCTGCGTTAAAAATTTTGGAAAATTGAATTTTTCTAGATATTTTTTTATATTTTTTAGTCATTTCAAAAATGTTTAGAATATCTAGTTAAAATATCGCTATCAAAGAAGGTAACTTGGAAAATGATTACTCAATTCATATTAATATATCTTGAATATATCAGTTATTCCAGCTAAGTGGGCAATATACCAAATACTAATGGCAGAGCGATACGTAAATTAGATGATTTATTATTTATCTTATTCGTGGCGAAAATAGCGTATATTCACCGAATTTTGGAGAGCTTTTGCTTCGCACCAATGGATAAGTTATTTAAAGGGCGATCTACTTACCGTTCATATAGGCTGAGAAATCAAGGTCCTTTTGTCGCATTGTGTCTGCTGATGCAGCATCGGGATTGGTGTCGTCGTCCTCGCTGCTGGCATCACGTTTAATCAATGTGAGCGTCGGCGCCTCCGACTGGCGATGGCGGCGACCGTGGGCAGCGCTCGCAGCAGCGGAAATCGCATCATTTCCGGCCGCCTGGGCGGGCTGACAGTCGCCGAATAGTAGAAGAAGAAGCGCGAGCGAGAACAGCGTTTGCCGCCGTTGGGGCATTGTCTGAACGTGCATGGCGCTACCGCTGCCACCTCTGTGAGCGTCTCCTGGCTGCCGGCGCCGACAGTCGAGTCTCTTAAGTAATTGCAGGATAAGCGCAAGGAGCGCCGCGGCGCAAGCGGAAACGGAAATAACGCGGCAGCAACCGACAGCGACGACGATTACGTTTACTTTAGGTATTGTTGTTATTGCCGTGACTGTTGTTGTTGTTGTTCTTACTGTTGCTATTGTCACACTCAGACACGCACACACACACACACACACACAAACTCACAGTACTTGGCCTTGGGTTCCCCGAGCGGCCATCAGGCGGCAAATTCGACCACAACAAACAACGCAAAACAAAAACAAGAAAAAACGTTGCCGATAACCGATTTGAATATAAATACTCTGCGATATACGGACAGGCGGATGCGACAATCCGAATTGAACTTAGCACTTGCCGACGGCGGCGAGAGCAATGAGCGGATTTGCTGGATTGCGGATCGCAACGGACGCGTTTCGCACGCCGGCGTTAACGGCCAATAAGCAAATTTGCCAGCTGGACACTGAGCGCGACGTGTTGTTGCGTGGCCAACGTGCGAGGCGCTATTGAGCCAGCCAAGTGCGATGCCAGTCCACATATATAGCCAAGGACTCGCCGTCGTCGGGACTGCGCTCGGCTCGCGACCGAACGCCGTTTTAGTGAATGAAGCGTCCTCGTCTTTTAAAAAAAAACAAAAAAAAAAAAAAAAAAAACAAAAAAAAAATTGCCATTAAACGGCCGACGACGGCATCGATATGGATATCAGCGGACGGCGGTAACTTGAGTTGCTCTGGACGCGCGTTCACGTTCACTGTGACGTTGACATTGCAGTTCATTTGCTTGCTACGTGCCGTTCTCGTTGGCCATTTGGCCATTTGACTGACCTTTTACACGTCCTGGGCGGCAACAGTTACCAGTTACCAGCTACCAGTTACCAGTTGCCAGCTCGCAAGCTGTTGCCAGTTGGCGTTTTTGTTTGAGCCCGTTTAACGTTTGGCATCGCAGTTGCCAATTGGGAGCCAGTGGCCAATTGATTTGCACACATCGATCCGTGTCCTCGTGCCGCAAGTAATTAAAATATTTGCAATTGATTTGGCTGCTAATTTGATTAGCCATCCTTTGGCTACGACATACGTTTGCACCTGCATCCGCACACGCTCCAATTCGCTGTCTGCTCTGCCCGCCTCTGGCTTCTTGCTTCGTTCACGCTTCGCTGCGCGTAATCAACAAATCAACACGCCGCAAATATCCGTAAATATGTTGAGCAAACATTTGCCGCCGAAAATTGTCAATTTTCGAGAAAAGGACGCCCACGCACGCCGCCAACGCCAGCGGTAAATATGTTAGCGCATTCACTATATACATACATATGTATTCGACTTTCTTATGTGGTTACAGTCCGGCACAGTTGAATATTAACGTCTGTCTGACTCTGCTATATACTTGAAGATACAAAAGTATCTTTAGTAAATTTCCAACAGAATACATATACATCAATGCTTGAAGATAGAAAATATCGTTAGTATTTGATAAATTATCTATAAAATACTCGATCTATATATATTTGAAGATACAAAACTATGGTTAGTAATTCATTTATTTCTTATATAATATATATAAGTCTATGTTGACTTGAAGATACAAAAATATTTTTAATAATTCATAACTTACCTTTAGAACTCATTAGATCTATGTATACTTGAAGATACAAAAATATCTTAAGTAATTCATAAATTTCTTATAAAATATGTATATTTTTTTAATATACTCTTTTAACTTTTGGACTTTATTAAAGAAATATTATTCTAAATTTAAGTTCCGCACCGCTTTCTCGTATT
>SCDT01000701.1:421-13346 GCA_004143765.1 Drosophila melanica | reverse complement strand
GCAAAAAAGCTTCTTCCAAAACGAGGGTGTTGGCGGCAACGTGGTGGGTACCAAGCCCTCCCAGATGGCTGTATCAAACACGTCCTTGACTTTGTCCTTTAAGAAACAAAAAATAAAAAATATTTGTATTTTTTTTATACAGTAATTATCTCATCAACTCTTTTTGTCTGGTCTCAAAAATGCTAATTATTGCAAACGTTGAAAGAGTTACACAAACCTAAATAAATATGAAATATGACTTATATATAAAATATATATTAATTTAACAAAAAA
The DNA here is from genome assembly GCA_004143765.1 of Drosophila melanica. NCBI lineage: Eukaryota > Metazoa > Arthropoda > Insecta > Diptera > Drosophilidae > Drosophila > Drosophila melanica. The sequence goes on along the minus strand of SCDT01000701.1, from coordinate 13,073 downwards.
ATTTCAAATTTTAAAAGGCTTATGACATAAGTTGAAATAAATTTTGTAATCTGTAGCTTTAGACGTATTCAAAGTTTTTGCGCGAATTCAGTTGCATTTATGCAACATTTTTAATGCGCTGATTTTCCTCTTTATATTTAAAGCAATTTGTCGTCGCGTTATTTACTTTGAAATAAAAAAANAAAAAATATGAAATAAAGGTAAGATATTCTTAAGAGTAAGCCACTAAGAGGTGCCCTGTACCACATTGAAAATCTTAAAATCGCATCGATTTGGTTTAAAAATTCTTAAGTTAAAAATTAATCATTTTTTATATTAATAAGAACATTTTTTAAATAATTTATTTCAGTAAAGGGAAATATTTTGTAAAAACGTTTCCACTTTAAACGTGTTTTTTTTTTTTTAAATATCTTCAAAATCGCGATGGCTAAATTTGAATGAAATGAATTTTATATTTCAGTAATAAAAAAAAAGTTATGTTTTTATAATTCGCTAGAAATATGTATTACAGGGTAAAAGAAAATGCATGTTTCGCACAAAAGTCAGAGCCAGTCAGAGCATTAGCGCCTCCTTAGGGAGCGAGTAACGGGACGAGTGCAATGCACGGCTGACAAAAAGGTGACTTTGGTCTGCACTCAGTCGGAAATGATGTTGCCGCAATGGCAACGGCAGGAAAACATTGCCAGGCTGGCTGGCAGGCTCGCTGGCTGGCTGGTTGGTTGGCTCGTTGGCAGCTGTTGCCGTTAACAGTAACACCAGCTCGAAAGCCGCACAATTATGATTATTGTGTATGTACAAGTGTGTATCTGTGTAAACGTGGCTGAAGAGCACCACATTGGCTCAAAGGGAAAACGCCTCCCAAGCGTCAGCATTCTGCAGAAATTTCCTTTTTAAGTGTTTGCATACAGACACCGACAGCCCAAAGGATTTCTTGAATATTATTTTGTTGTTGTAGCTGTTGCCGTTGCTATTACCGGTGCATTGACTTTGCAGGGCAGTCGCCGTTTGCCGTTAGCCGTTAGCCGTTAGCCGTTTTCTGCTTTAATTAATATGATGGCGTATTCAGCGGAGCAACTCACTCAACTAACTCACCTGTGTCGCTGACGAAGTCTCAATGTATTTGGCGCCAATTGTTGTTGCCAAATCCCAGGCGTCTGCATATGAAATTGGTTTCTCGCCATTTGTCTGCTCATCCGTGGGAAAGCGGCACGCCCGAGGCACATATGAAATCAAATAAGAATTTCATAAATATTTCAACAATTTGTTGTGCATGCACACACGTAGAAACGAATGAAGTCTGACGTGGACTGAGGCGCATAAATAATCGCAATCAACACAGCAAAAAAAAAAAAAGTAAATAAATATTAATAATAATAAATAAACTCACCTGCAATTTGTTCAGCACATTCAAATTGCTCCTCAAATCGGCCTGGGTGCCGACCAGGATGAGGGCCGCCTTTGTTTTGGCAAATTTGGGCGCCCATTTCGATTTGATGGCCCCAAACGTTTCGGGTTTGACCACCGAGAAGCACAGCAGAAAGACGTCGCTATCCGGATAGCAGAGCTCTCTTAAAGGATCCAATGTATCCTGGCCGGCGGTATCACAGAGCGTCAAATGTACGGGACTCTCGTTCACATTGACTTCGACTGTAAATATATTTTAAAGACACGAGCATTGTAGTTGTTGTTGTCGCAGTTTATCTTTTAAAAATACAGTTCATTCTCGTGTGTATTTTATTTCTCTTTTGCTAATGAATCAATCAGAAATACGTAAATCAATTGTACTCGGAATGTACCGACTATGCTATACACTGTTTCTAAAAAACATATTTTAAAAAAATTGTTTTATATAAACATTAATTTGTGACATAAATTTGCAACTCAGGAAAAATATATGAGACAAACAAATCTGAATAGTTGAATCTGAATCTACTCATTTGGCCACTGTGAACAGTGTAAACCAACAAAATAAAAGAGCAAATGTCGCATGAGCCAAACACAGTTGGTAATTTAATTACGGGCCGTATATGGGCGCTGATTGCGAGAAATTTAAATGCCAGCTTATTCGGGGCACTCGCACAAGTGCAGGTATTTTTGATTGAATTTCAGTTGGAATTTAATTTAAAACGCTCTCCAATCCAGGACTCGCCTCACGCAAGTGCACATTTTTGGCATAGCATACTTCTCAGCGCAGACTTATCGCATGCACGGGCACACACCTAACCATATATAGGGCTTAAAATCCCCTATCAGCTACACCAGCAGCAGCAGCAGCCGCAGCAACTAACCCATTAAAGGGCAACTATGCAAGGCATTCACCTAAGCATTGTGCTGCACTTAACTTTCGATAGATCTGATGCCCTGGCCTTTGGCCAACAGATTCGGACCGCAACCCGCACAACGCAACGGAGAATGCTGATAAACTATTGAAGACCCTAAATTTTGCTGTTGGCTCACACACACGCACACGCAAACGCACACACTCGCACACAAACATACACACGAAAAACACAATGGATATGGTAAGCTATGCATGAAATTTACTATGTATTCCTTACGTTACTTTTACACAAATTTATCGAGGGTAAACGGCATGCACAGGTATTCCCAACGCGAATTATTAACTTTTACATTTTTTATAGCTATTTTATTTTTAAAACTTTTTACTTCTTTTTGTTAAATATAAATACACATTAGAAAATGGAAACTATAAAAATTGCATAGAAACGCAATTTATTGAGAGCAAAGAATAAGGGCGGTAAAAGCTAGCGGAGAGAAAGAAAGATGGAGTGTAGAGTAAAGAACATACAAAAAATGTAATAAGAGAAACAAATGTAAAACAGACTGCAAATGTAATTGAAATAAGGCCAAACATATTTTTGACATGTGTGCGCAGTGCATACAAATAAGCACATTTGTTTCTGTGTGGCTGCGTTTTTGTATCTGATTCTGCATCACTTTGCTGCTTGTCGTTATTGATATATTTTTTAATTAAGTATTTTTCATGATGAACTTTCAAATAGAATAAACATATATGAACCAAAGCAATTTTTGTCAAAAATATCTTTTTATTTGGCCTCAGGGTTCGGCAGTCTTTTAATAAAACATAATATAGATTTGCAAAAATTAAATTTAATGCATTGACAGATTTTGCTCAGTGTTGCAACTTTTGAGACTTGAATTTGCAGAGAAAACGCCAGTTGTGAGCTGAAAAGTATGCAACATTTTTCGCGCACCGCCATTTTTTAATTGGCACGCAGCGTCCTCAGCGTGTGTGTGTGTGCGCGCTCTACTTGCAGCTAAAACAATGATGATGAGGCAGTGGCAAGTGAATTAGCACCGCCTGGTTACGCCCTCACAGCAATTTGAGCTGCACATTGCACACACATAGTTGTGTAGGAGTGTGTGTGTGTGTGTGTGTGTGTGTGTTTAACGTGTAAGCATTGCATTCATATTTAAAACGCGTGCAAAATGATTTGAATTGCCGGAGAGGCTGCCGTCAAACAGACAGAACAGAGCAGGCGGCTGAGAGCTTTGGCTTATTTCTCATGCGCCGTCGAGCGCATCAGAAGCTCACGTCTTTGCCTTGCCCCCCACACAGCGGCGTTGGTGGTTTGCCCTTGTGTGGTGACTACTAGCTGCTGTGGCTTATGTGTGCCCTATCTAAAAGTTAATCATGGCTGGTTTTCAATGCAGCTGCAGCTGTTTACGCTGCGTAAATAAAGTTTCTGCTTCGAGTTTTTAATCAGCAGGTCGCCGAAGGTCGCCCTCGTGGCTCATGTAATATAAATTTTATTCTTGCAGCGCATAAATTTCATGAATGCATTTGCAACGATGCCAACCACGCCAACAACCACTTGACGTCCCGCACAGGCCCAGTCCCAGCTAGCTTGGTAAGTTGATGCTGATGTCCTGACTCAGGATCAGGCATTGTGTGTGTGCAGCTAAAGAAAAGGCACACTTTTAGAGCACCTTTCGGTCTATGCAAGTGCCTTGAGCTTCTACGATACCCTGCATTTATCTCAAACTTAATTTAATAGTTATAGTTTAATTTACAACATATTTCCATATATGAGTCTATTAAATTCAGAAAACTTTTATTTCAAAAGTTTCCGTGCTGCAATGCGCACACAAAAAACGGATTAAGCTGTTGGCAATTGCGGTAAAATTTCAGTGCTAATATAAAGTTAAAAAACGAGTTAAAGCCGTAAAAACGTTTATGTGTCTTTAGAGCCACATGATTTTGAAACGTTTTGCAACACTGATAGTAACTGATCGTAATTAAAATGAGACTTCTGTCTAATATGTAATAATTTTGTTTTTGCAATTAAGCTCTTTTACTCGATAAATAATATTTGAGTTGTGAGTTGTTTATCTTTTTTTTGATTTATTCTTTTTCTTTTGTTTTCTACTGTAAAACAGCAAACAAGTTGTAATTACTTTTCAGTAATTTAACCTTTTTTTCCACCGAATATGCACCATGTACAATTTTGAGCAACCTTTTTCTGCACACAAAGCGAAATGCAATATTCATCATCGCCCAGTATGACTGCAGAGAATGTCCAGGTGGAAACGGTGCACAATGCACATAAAGGGATCAGGGACAATAGGTTTTCCTTTGCAACCATTGACTGGCCTGACAAACTTGACTGGAAGCGTTCCATTCCGCTTTCCCTGCACATCCATCCGATTGTTCTTATTGGCCTTTGCCTTATGCAGCTCATATGCATTACCCCGGGCTTTGATTCGAAAGCGCCAATCTTTTTTGCGCAAATTCATGTGTGCACTTTAATTTCGATTTAATTTTCGGTTTTATTGCACGTTGGCGCCTTGGCAATGTATTCGCATATAGCATGCTTTTGGGGTATTATTTTGGGGTTTTTATGTCTCATCTCGGTGGCTTATTAATCGATTATCGATTTCGGTATGCACATAAAAGTGTGTCAAATAAAAGCGAAATACGACCAAATAAACGTTGACTTTACGCATTCAAACGGGTCTCTGACAAAAGCGCCACCCAGCGGCCAAATGCCGCATAACAAAGGAACAGCAAAAGCATTGTTAGCGGTTGCTAAGCTTTTACAGTTGCGGCTGCTTTAGTGTAAGTGTGTCAGTCTCCCTCCCTCTGTGTGAATGTGTTTGTGTGTGGGTGTGGGTGTGGGTGTGGGTGAGGCAAGGACACAATTGTGTAGTTGTTACTTCTCGGCGGCTATTGAAAGTCAGTCAATCGCTTGAGTGGCTTATTGAAACCTAATTGAGTCAGTCATTCCATCACTCACTCTGTCAATTACTTCATAGAATCTGACAAATAGGTACAGTTAGCGTCCCCAGACATAATTAGCCTGGGTGCTGATAACGTCTAAAAGTCTGCCAGATATTCTTGATTATCGTCAACAGCTTAGTTTTTGCCAGTCGCAACGTTGGTTTCCCTTGATAAATCATATAAATATTATATAAATATTAAATGCAATATTATCAAAAAATACATATAAATATTATAGCCAAATATTTGATAGGGTTTTTTTTATTTGTGTAAAAAAGTAAGTTAATAAAAAATATATATTACGGATTGAACGAGGGAGCCCCGACCCGAAAAATTTTATACAAAATTATCCTTTTCAGTCTAAAGTTTATCGTTAAGCATTTCGTACACAATATAAAAATCAAGTTCAATTAAAGTTAATATAACATGCGTTTTGGAAAACTGTATTAAATAATAATGAATTCATATTATTCGTTTTTTTGTAGACATATCTTAATAACAAATATTTCACTGACAAATAGGAAATTTTAAATAAGTAGTTTTTTCAAGCTGATCAAACTATAAATACAGAAGGTATTTAATATGCAACTGGGTATCTTTTAGTCAGATACTATTATTTTTCGTTAATAACTTAATGCTGAAAGTCAGACGACAAGTTTAAAAATTGCCGTTTCGATAGGCAGTCAATTAAAGTAATTGCATTTGATGGATGTTTTACCTGCCTCTATGGCTGCGTCAATTTGTGTGTAGTCCTGTACTTGTGCTCACTTTCTCTCACTCTTTCTCGCTCCCTCTCTCTCTCTCTTTCTCTTTCTATCTGTTTGCATCTTTAGATAGCCTGCCCGTTGAAAATTAGTTAAACTATGCACGAAAGTTATATAAGGCGCAACTATGCGAAGCCTTTTGCAAATATGCAAATCACACCGACATAGACGCACAGATACACACACACACACACACACACACACACACATGCTAAATGCATGAATTTGTCGTTTGTGTGTGGTTCCATCTTGCTGCACTAAAGGAGTGCGTGTTATGCTTGGCATTCGGAAAATGACGCACACGGCGTATGCGTAATAAGTGCAGAAGCACCATTGACGCATTCGCTGCCCGCCGCAGATGCTGCAAATGCAGATGCAAACGACAGTTCAGATCAATGAAATGCTTGTCGTATCACTTATGTCAAGAAAACTTTAAGCGAAGAACGTCAGCAAATTGTTTTTATTTTTTATTATATTATGCCCCCCAACTTCACAAATTGAATGCGAATGACGCAAAAGGCTGAGCATTAGCGGCAAAAAAAACGACTCCTTAATACATATTACATATGGTATTTTTAAACGAGCTGATGATAGATAATGCGCTTTTGTCCTACAACGTAATCATTTTATTTTACAAAAAACGTCATCCTGCATACTGGGAATCCGTATTGAGAAAATTAAAAGAAATGCGTTTATTTTCTATTATGATAAAAAAAGAGAGTTTAAAACAAACAATAAAAACATTAAAAAAATTTGAAAACAGCAGCAACGAAGAATGTCAGCCCGAGGTTACTTACTAATATATATCATTTATTTAGTAGATAAAGCTTCCTATTCATTCATTATACAGGCAGACTCATAAAACTCCCATAATTTCCATATTTGACAGCATTTTGGAATTTTTCTGTCCCCTAAATTGATTTTGTATTTCAGACTTTTAAATTTCTAAAAATACAATTTTTTTCAATTTTTAGTAGAACAAAATCATCATGATCATAATTTTTCCCCGATATTGATTTTTCATTTGAAATTGTTTTTTCCAAATTTAATGACTAAAGAAATTTTGGCAAATGTGTTTCACGTCTACTTATAAAAAACCTATAAATTGCAAAAAAGCAGCATGGATATTCGAATGAAAAATCGTAATCGGTAATGATATGAATAAAACAACTTATTGTTGAGGCTCAAGGTCTAGACGCTGCGAAGCCTATCTGAAGGGTGTACATTGCTCTTCGGATTCAGGGCATTGCGGCATCAAATAAGTGCACATTCATGCAAAATTTATTAGAGTCAGGCCGACGTCAAGTGGCAGGCTCAAGTGGCGCAGTGTGGTTCTGTTTGTGTGTGTGTGTGTGTGTCTGTCCGTGTGTGTGTGTGTGTGTGGCACAACATAATTCAATCACTTGCAGTGCAAGTGCCTACAAGTTGAGACATAAAAGGATAGAAACGAAGGCGGCCACAAAAGGCAAAGGCGACTGCCATTTTTATGGCCCCAATGCGATGCGCATGCTGTTGTTGTTGCTCTCGATGCTGTTGTTGCTATTGTTGTTGTTTTTGTTGTTTTTGTTGTTGCTATTGTTGCTATTGTTGTTGCTGCTGCTGCTGTTGCTCTGAATAACCGCAAATTTCAATTTTCCGTTCATTAAAATTCGTGAATAGCACACAAGCACACACAATACACACACACACGCACACACACACATAGACACACACACACACACACACTCACATATGACACGAGAGCGCGCAAATGCGGAAGCAGTGAAAGTCAAATGAAGCTGCCTTCCTGCCAAGCTAACAGCGCCCTGTAAACCAGAATGCAAGAGGGCCGACGAGGCAACGAAGCGCGAGATGTGTGCGCGTGAAAGATGGGGGGATGGGGGATGGCGGTTGGGCGGATGGTGGGAGTCGGATTGGGGTTGGGTTTGGGTAGATTCAAACGGCTGCCTTCAGGCAGTTGAACATCATTTTCGCCTACTTCCGTCAGCTGAGACTGGTCCACAGCCGAATGCCGAATGCGGCGCATCCTTCACACGGAAACTCAGTAAAGATTTCACAAATTGGTTTTCAACAAAATGAAAAATTCATATACGTCGGTCGGTCGGGAGCGGCAGACGGCAGACGGTAGGCGTCAAGCGGCTGGAGCTCAGCTGAAGGTCGTGTTGGGTAGAAGGTGTTGGCTTCCACTTGTATATGTATGTAGGCATGTTTGTATATGTGTTTGTGCTTATGTTTGTGTGTGTGTGTAAACCGAAAAATGGCGTTAAGTAAACCTGTTGAAAAGCGCAGTCAACGGGCGGCCGGCAATCAACATTTTTACATTTCCCATTTTCAACAATTTTCACGAGTCGCAACTTACCGTTATAAATATCTGATGCCGTCGGCACATGCTCCGGATTGAATCGATTCTCCAGATATGACAAGATCAAATTGGTTTTGCCAACGGCCCCATCGCCAACCAGAACACATTTTATTGTCGGCTGCGTGCCCCGTTTAGCTACACAAGAGAAAGGCGTCAAACGAGCCCAAAGAGCACAGTGAATGACGAGGAAGGAGTGGAATAGAGAAGGAGAGAGAGAGAAAGAGAACAAAAAGATTAGTTGCTTGCAAATTGCAATTAATTAAAAACAAAGTATAACAGACTACAAACAAATGAATGAAAAAAATAAAACTAAAAAAATAAATAAATAAATACAGAAAAAAAAAACAAACAAACAATGATGGCAATTTAAAAACTTTGCACCATTTGCACTTGGCACCGTTTTGAATTGCTGCCATTTGCAATGGCGGCCATTGTTTCTCGCCATCTTATTGCCTTACCTTTGTGCTCGCCATTCGCAGCAGCTGTCACTGCAGCAGCAACGCCGCCTCCCGTTCCCGTTCCCGTTCCTGTACTGGCCGCTGTCTTCTTCGATTTGCGTTTTCGCAATAAAAACTTTGCACCTTTGCCGCTGTCCGCGCTTGTATCGCTCAGCGATTGTTGCTGCAACAAAACAAACAGAATCGATAAACAAACAATGCATAGCTCTAAGGTATAAAATGGGTAGATGGTGAAACAACAACAACTCCAACCACAACAACAACAACAAAGGGGCATTCTTCGGCCGGCTACTGTCCGTAATTGCCACAAATTGAACGATGGCTGACTACGTCCAGATTTCGCAGCAGCCTTTTCAAATAAAATTTTCGCATCATCATCCAATTATTTCACTCTTACATGCATTTTCCCTTAAAGTAATATAGCGATACCAAGGAGCCGTAATTAAATCAAGTTGTGTATTTTGAAATAAGTAAGCCGATTACAAAAAACAAAAATGTACTTATGGCCATAGAAATTTGGGGCTCTAACAAAAAGGGTTTATTATCGCAAAAAGTGGAAGACGGACTTAAAAAAAAACCAACCAAATTATATATTATATTTTATATTAAATTAATAAATATTCAATGTAAGATTAGTTGAATCTTTATTAATTTTAAATAACATAGCTAAAGAAACTTTGTTGTATGCTGAGTAATTATTTATATTGAATCCTTACTTAAAATCAATTGCATCGAACGATGAGGTCAAAATGTGTATTTTGGCATGCAATTTTCCTCTAAATAAAGATTTATTATGGCAAATATATATATATATTTAATTTGCCTTGAGCTTAATTAACAAATTGGTTAGGAATTTGTTCTACGGGACGCAAACTCAATTCAAGTTTGAAGCGTGCCAAATGACATTGCGCATACGCCGCATACGACCCAGGAAGCAACCGACTGAGGTTGTCAATTAAATAATAAAAGCCATCAGAGCTTGTGTGTGTATATGTGTGTGTGTGTTTGTGTGTATATATCTTGGTGTCTTTGGGTGTGAACTAATGCCAAGCGCCGACACTTTACGCCGCTCGGGCTAATTTAATATGCACATATAAATTAGTCAAGACGGCAGACGACGACAGCCCGCCGCAAGGCAATGCAAAAATCTTTGCAAGTACCACAATAATAACAACAACAACAACAACAACAGCAATAGCAACGGCAACAACAATTACCAGCATTAGCATGGTGAAACATTTGACGCATTGCGTATACGACACCGAGTCAGTCATATACAACGCTAGCTAAACTCAACTCGTCAGACAATTGTAAAACTTTTTTGTTTTTCGTCCTATCTGGGCTGCTAATTTGTTTAGCAGCTTTACGCGGGCCAGCGACATTAGGAACAGCGACAGCAACAGTCAACAAGCAGCCTCCCCGACAGCAACTGCCAGGCGACCTATAGAGAATTAATTAAAATCAACGCTTGTTTTTTTTTTATTATTATTTTTTTTATTTCGTTTTATTTGCTGCGTGTAAATAAATAAGAGCGTAAATAGTTTTGTTGAGTGGCAATTTGCAATATTTTGATTTATGCGTTGCGCGCTTTGCACAATTCGCATTTAACGCGCGTTATTGCAATTTACAATTTTTGCACTTTTAGGTCTGAATTTATGAGCAACAGTTGCAGTTGTTATTGTTGCTGCGCTGCAGTTTATCAACACGCTAGCTTTATAAATTACTACTGTTAAATGGTCAAACAATCTGCACTTGAATTAATTATTAAAATCGAATTGTTGCGCATTCGCGCGATATTAAGTGCAAAAACTAAAAATAAAAAAAATGTTCAGAATTTTGTTTAATTGAATTTCATTTAATTAAATTAAGTCGCTTTATAGATGACCAGATGATTTCAATTTATGTGCGGCAAATAAACCATCATTGAGGGATGTGCAAATGCAATTACTACAGCTAATAAAAAAGTGCTAAAGTAAAACAAACAAAAAAGAAATAAAATAAAGGAAACCGTTAAAAAAAAAAATAACTTATAGTTTTTAGCAAAGCGTGCTTTGTATGAACAAAGCGTTGAATAAAATAACAACCATTTCCAGCTTTAAATTAGATACTTGTAGAGCAACAGCAAAAATAGAAAATAATCAAGGATAATAGGTGCTCCTTATTTAGAGTTCCTAAGATTAAACACCATGACAACAAATTTCCATGCGAACAATTTGACAAAAGATCAAATGACAAGAGAATTATTGAATTTTTAATAAGATATTTTGTCGAATTTATATTAAAGTTCATTGCTTGTCTCCTGTCAGTCAGTTCGGTTATCGAAACCATATTATGGCCAAAAGCCATACTTCTAATTATAAGTATAGCTGATAGATTCTAATATTAACCTGTGTAATAAATCTATATAAATTATATTATATTATTTCTTTTAACAAATATATTTGGAGAAATTATAAATTATACTTAAATGTTTGAACCGATAAATGACAACAATAATACAAGATTGAATTGAATTTAGCCCAATAAATTAACACATCTTTATTTTAAAAAACATTAGCCAATACCTACTTGACGTATTGTACTTAAGGTACAATGGCAAAATTACATTTAAATTTATATAATTATATTTATTACTTCAGTTAAATAAGTAATCGGCTCGCATTTCCTTAAAATTTCCAGCTCACAGCGATTTATAGCCCAATTATACTGATAATCTCATATAATATTAAAGCAACACACTTTTCTTTTTAACTTAAGTTGACTCAATTTTGCTAAAAGCGTACTTTAGTATTCTGATGTTACTCGAAATGAGAAAACCGCTTTTTACATACCTAACCAATTAACAATTTCATATGTAATGAGCTCTATACTTAAATGCTAGAGTGGAAATGCCTGCGGCTTTAGAAACATGAGTAGCAACAAAATGCGCATAATTTATTTAGTGTAGATCAATTGCACAGTTTGCACAACATGTGTTGCAATTGATGGTCAATTAATTAAGGTATCTTTAAAGCAAACGTTAAAAGGCAAATTTCAAATCAATCATAGGACAATTGCCAATTACGAGGCGTCTGTACACCGTCATTAGCCAAAGCCAACAAGGACATTCCAATGCAAGAGATATGTAATACTATATTTCCCCTCCTGCACCAGCATCCATTCATTGTCCAACCGTGCTCGTTCCGTGTAACACCAGCCGTGAATATACTCGCAACTACACAAGTATTTACAGTGCTATCTAAATCAATATCTAAATTGCTGTGCGTCTGCTGCGAATCTTGTTTTGGGAGGCTGCCTGTTGAAAGGCTGTTGCCACTCTCGCTCTAAGTTGACGGCATTTTCCGCTTGTTAGGCGATAATATCACAAGCGACTGCCAAACGAAATGGCTAAGAAAGTTGGCCCTTAACTGAAGTAGCCGTAAAGCTTTAAGATGCCGCAACTTTTACAAATTTCATATACAAAAAAATTATATATATATATATATATACACATATATATATATAGATATATTTATTAAGCATATTATCTACATGTATATTTATTATTATGTATTTATTATAACTTATACTGAGCAGCAGCGTTAATGCAAATAATAACAGCAAAGTAACAGAATCCTCCTAAGCAAAACCAGCATATAACTAGTTAAAATTTGAAAGAAAAAAAAAATAAATAATAATTACTGATATTATAACGTTGATAATAATTGTTAACATAAGCGACCACTCAAAACCAGTCAAGTCAGTCGAAGCATAGCAAAGAAAAAAATTACTAACCAAACGCAAAATGAGTTTACTAACAATAAAT
>SCDT01000700.1:0-33224 GCA_004143765.1 Drosophila melanica | reverse complement strand
CCAGTTGAAATAAGTGATATGGAAAACATTTTACATCAACTTGGCTTTGGTTGGTTCTTCAGCTGCCTCGACCAACAAATTTACACTTAGTATCACAATTTGTCTGTTATTAGTTATATATTTGTATTATAATTAATATTATTATTTTATAATCTTTCCCGAAGCAAAGCAGATTGATTTTGTATTGTGCTTCCTGGATTTACTGGATTATAACTTTGAAAACGAAAGCCAAACTAAATATATAGCATGTCATATTATTATTGCACATTTTAAATATAGATTGTAATACGTGTGGACTTAGTTTGCATATTCGATTATTATTATCTTAAGTATACTTTAAATTCGAATTTTGATTTTACTACGCTTTAAATTTTAGGTGATTTCGACTTCGACTTTATTTTCCTTACTGATTCTGATATTGTTGCAAATATCCTACTATACATATATTAGGTAGTCAGCCTGAAACGCTATCAGTCTCATTTCAAAGCAATTCAGTGGCGTTTTTAGGGCCTCTGTTAAACTGGAAAATTGCTTTTGATGCATCTTTGGATACGTTTCATGCCAGTTTTGTATATGTTGCTATTTTCAATGTTTTCCCTAGATTTTGGATCGTACAAAATTGTGTATGAAAAATAATAGTACGTAATCACAGGCAAACAGGCGCTTGCCTGCTTCAGCAGCGACTTAAGCAAATAAAACAATGAAGTAAGAATTTTGTAGATAACTATTTATAAATACAAATTTTTGTATACGCGTATGTACAGCACTGTTATGATAGATTTTTATGTATTTGTCGTCGAAATACCTTTTCCTGCTGCGACACTGGAAGCAGTGTTCGATTCTCTTTTCTCCTTTAGTATTTGCTTGTTTTGACATTTATGCATTTTTGTTTTTGATTATCCTCTCGTTGCTTAAACTCGCGCTTCATAACACTGCATGAGATCATATTGTTGCGAGTCTATTGTCACGGCCAATGGCTAATAATTGGATTGTTGCTGATCGTAATAACGATAAATAATTTACTTATTCGCGATCATCGCTCCACTCATTCATCTACAAATAAAAAGGACAAAGAAGAAAAGTGCATTATTAATACAAGCAATAAAGCTGAAAGGGTTAGTGTTAGTTTGCATGTATATTTTATATTTGTTGTATTATCATTTTATGTCACAAGTTTACTATCTGGGCAAAAGACACAAAAGTTGTTTTGGAGAGCAGTTTATGGATTGGACATGTAAAAATAATACTGCCAAGTTTCAAAAAATATATTTGATTGTAGTGTATTTTCGATCTGGTATTGGAAGACTTACATACTTTACAGCACGATTTCTGAAGGTCTCTTGTTCCATATCGCGAATCTTGTGTGTCAGCATATGCTGCTTGAGGTTGCCCTGCAACAAAATAAATAAAGAGCAGAAAAAATGTGTTAGGTTTTCCACTTAGTATTAAAGGGCTAAGAGATTTACTCCCACAAATACTTTTCCAATACATACCTTAGTTGTGAAACCGCGATCGCAGATGTTGCACTTAAAAGGTCGCTCCTTAGTGTGGCTCCTGTAGTGAATCTCAAGCGCCGAGTGACAAGGGAATGTCTTGTAACAGATGCCGCAAGTTGTACTGCCGCGCACACCACTAAGTGCTAGTGGATTAAATGGTGCCGCTGGCATTACGGATTGGGCGATTTGGTTCATGGCGTTGCACATGTTCTGTGTGGTGGCTGGAGGAAAAATTGGCAGATTGGGGAACATCCCGAAAGGTGGTCGCGCAGCAATCAGCGGATTGGGCTGTGCAGGTGGACCGGCTGATGATTCGCCGGACCGAAGTGGAGGCTGAGGAGATGCCTGCCGTTGAGCAGCGGCGGCTGCAGCCGCTTTTTGTTGGACTTCCTGTGCCTCACGGCGAAGATGTTCCTGATGCTGGTGCAATGCGGCCGCATGTTGTTGCATCTGGTGATGGTGGTGCTGTGCGGCCGCTGCGGCGGCCACAGCCGCTTGTTGCTGCATAAGATGCTGATGCTGCTGTTGTAGATGATGCTGTAGGCCAGGAGGAAGACAATCAATTCCCACGGAGGGTGGCAGTTGCGAAGAAATCAGCGAAGTGGGACCACTAGGGCTGCGCACCGGCGGCTGCTGGCTAAGCGGACTAATTGTTTTCTCCTTACGCTCAACAGGCGGCGGTAGCGGGGAGCGCGAACTAGATGAGGCAAGTGGAAGAGACACAGCGCGTGGCGTCAAATCAAGAGCCCCTTGAGAAGTCTCTGAGATGGATCGAACGGGTGAGCAGCTAGGTTTTGGTTGCGAGCTCGGACTGGTGGGGACCGAGGGAGAGGCGGAAGCAGATCCAATAGAATTGGCGTTACTGGCAGCAGAGCGAGGACGCTGATGACTATTGATGTTGACTACACCCGTTGGATCGATACGCAGTTTCTGCTCGAAAAGAAGCGACTTAAAATCATCGCCAGAGCGCGGACGCTCGTCGCTTACGGGGTCATTGCTATTAGATAAATGCTCCGAGGAGGCATCATCGAAGTCATCTCCATCGCCGCAATCCATGTTGTCCTCTAGGTCACCCTGCGATGATTCGGAACCTAAAACGCCATTATGAGGACCATGTAAGCCCGCCGCTCCAGGTGGACCACCAGGACCACCGCCAGGAATGGCACCAAAGTGAAAAGCAGCCGCTGCAAATGGATTCATAAAGTGGCCAGGCATCATTGAAGGCGGCGGATCTCGTATTTCGGCAGCCTGTATCTGCTCGGGAGTCAGGTCGGTTGGCTCGCCCGTATGCAGTCGTATATGCTGTTGCAACACGAGCGCATTTGAGTATTTCTTGTGGCATACAGGACATTGGTGGAAGTTACGCATGGGCGGTCGGATCTTATGCACGGCCATGTGGGTTTTAAGATTGCCTTTGGTTGTGAAGGCGCGGCCGCAGATTCGACACTTAAAAGGTCGCTCGCCTGTGTGTGTGCGGTAGTGCATTTGAAGAGCGCTCTTACAGGAAAGAACGCGATCGCAAACAACGCACTGATTAGGATCACTGATCTTCTTGTTTTTCATAAGCTCTTTAAGCTTCATGGTCTCCGAGGTGTTTGACACCTCTATGAAATTCTCCCATGAGTTGTCATTACTATGAGGACGTGGTAGCAGGGCAGCCATCTCGTGTTTAATCGGATTGAAGAAGGGCGAACGTGGAATGTGAGGATGAGCATGGCCGGCAGGCGATCGTATGGGCGAATGGTGCTCCGGGGACAGCGTCTTGGTGGTAAAATTAAGTGGAAAGCGCTCTGCAAAAAACTCTTCGCGCTGAGGCATCGTTGGTGGCAGCTGTCCGGGCGTAGGCAACTGATCTAGATGTGTGTGTGAACCGGGTGAGCACTGAGCATGCGTGATAGCTGGTGGTTGAATAGGCTGCACAACTGGTGGATAGGTGGGCATAACGCTGGAGTGGGAGTGAACATGCTGATTGTGCCGCTGTATAAGCGGAGACGTATCTGGCACAGTTGAAGATGAGGGCGTAGGGGTACGCCGGCAAAGCATTTCCGACTGTGGCGCATGATCCGGTTTTTGTTCCTGCTCTTCCTCAACGTGCTCCTCTTTAATGCGCACTTCAAGCGGCAATGGCTCTGGTTCCGGATCTTGCTCAGAACATTCAGCTGCCGCAACTTCCAACTCGTGCTCCGTCTTTTCTTCATCTAGCTCTGCTTTAACAGGCATTCTTACCGCAATCATGATATCTTCTTCTTCGTGGGGTGAGCTAGGTCCTGAAGATTTGCGCAAATCCGTGGGCATATCCTGATTCTGCTGTTGTGTATGTTTAAGAGCCGCGCCCAATCCAGGCATTTGGGGGAAAAAGGGGTGCGGCAGGCCGGCGCTACTACCAGCAGCAGCGCCTAGCGACTTAAGCAGCTCTATGGGCGGGCGGTAAATGCCCTGAAGTCCAGGGAACGCAGGACTTGAGGCAAACGACATTGATGGCTTTACCTGCGTTAGTGCTGACGTTGATGTCGGCGCTAGGCTGGGCGCTGGAGCTGGGGACTGCGTCGGGGAGCTGTCTGGGGACATTTGATCCAGTAGCGGCGGATGGAACTTGTCCATATGCTCCGGTATGGGCGTTGCATTCATGGGCACATGTGGAAACTTTTGTGCATGTCGCTGAAAATGTACCTTGAGGTTGCCTTTGGTAGTAAACCGGCTACCGCAGACGTTGCATTTAAACGGTCGCTCTCCCGTATGAGAGCGAATATGTATTTGAAGCGCAGAATCGGAACCAAAGACCTTACCGCAATATCGGCAGCGATGCTTGAAAAACGGTTCATTTCGACCCTTGCCCTCGCTGGATTTATCACCAAAAGCGAAGTCATCGGCCATATTATTGGCCAGTATGCCTTGTGAAGCGGAATCGAGCACTTCCTGGGCGCGCTTTTGTAGCAAATCCAAAGAGTTGGGCTCGGGGAGATCGTCGTGGTTTGTTATAATGCTTGATGCCAAATTGGAACCAAATGGTAGCGGCATGTTTTCCATTTCCTTAAGCTTTAACAGCGCATCCTGTGCGCTGTCCGGCTCACCGAGGAGCTTATCGCTAGCGCTAGGCGGCTTAACGCTGGCATCTTCTCCGCGTTTGCGCTTAAGCGATGCAGTTGTAAGCCCTGCGGCTGCTGGGGAGGTGGATCTGGAGCGTTCACGCAGGGGCACACCCGCGTTTATAAGATGCTGACGAGCTTTGGACTCAGCCATACGTGCTTCGGCCTTCTGTCGTAGCTCCATGTCTGCTATGCGCTCCTCCTCTTCATAAGTATCCGTTTCGCCATCGTCACGCTCCTCTGGCTCAAGTTCTTCGTCGCCTTCCTCATCGTTTTGCTTGACCTGGTTAAGAGCTAGCTGCGACTGTAATTGCTGTATTAACTGTATCTGAAAAAGCTGCTGCTGCTGCAGATTAAAAAGCGTCTGCTGCAGGAAGGCCAGCTGCTTCATGGCTGCTTCATTATCAGTTCCGGAGGCGCCACTCGCAATCGTCTTTGCGGCAAACTGTGCAATGGCCATCTGCATGTTTTGTATGGCTTCCAGAGTGACAGGTGTGGCGCCAAATTGCTGTGCTGCTGGGTCAGCATTTGCGGCATTGGTCACTGGTGGCGTGGTCAAGGTCTTTTCTTGTAGCGTTTCCTCCTCTTGCATTTCTACATCCACATCCATCTCTTTTTCAGGGGATATAGCCTGGACGGCCCCCTCGTCCTCCGAGAAAGTTGCAGCGGTAGGTGAATTCGGCACAGAACCGTTCTCCTCGCCCTCGTGTTCCACGGGAGGTTTTGTCATGACCACTTTATTTATATTGTTGTTATTATGATTATGATCCTCGATTGTCTCATCGGCATTATTTTCTATTTGTTGATCTTTAATCAACTCTGCTTTGGACTGGGCACTTACATCCAATTTCAGTTCCTTATCTGACCCTTGAACTGAATCTCTTATTCCTTCGTCCTCGCTGTGGTGCTGTGGACTGCGACTGGGACAAGGACTGTTTCCGGCACTAGCGCTGGCAGTCGCATTTGTCAGTGGCGAGCACGCGCCATTATCTTCTTGGTCACTCGTTATGTCTGCCAAAATAGACATAAAAAAAAACAGAAACTCACATCAGTTTATAAAGTTTTTACTTATAGTGTTCAGAAGCTTTATTTATTTTGACAAACTAAGCTAAATAAACCGAAGACTATATCCAAAAATCTCTTAATTTTTGGGCAAATACAATGCAGTGCTGAAATTTTACAGACGCTTGTTCCAATGTGCACACTTGACCATGATTAAGGCGGCAATATCTTGTTGTGTCTGACTGTGGAAACCACCAAAACAGCCAACGCAACTGTTAAAAGTATGCTGCTGCATGGCCTACCGGCAAGCCACCCGCACACCTCCTCCGCCCAAGTCCTCAGTTTTTCTTTCAATACTCACTGTTGCGTCTGACCATTGCCTTGTGACATATATGACTTAATCGCTAGCAATTGTTCATTGCAATGCGGCGATGTTGTTGCCGTAGTAGAAGTTGCGACTGCTGTTGTTGCTTAAGCTACTGTTGTATCAGCTAACCCAATGCAATTTCAATTCTTGTGGCAGCAGCATCAACCAGTTAGCACATTTCCCTTGTGCCAATTTAATGTTTGTTTGGTCGTCAATTAGCAATTGTTGATAACCAGCTGATTCTCAGCAGTTGTCCGCGAATTATCAACAGACAAGCCTAATTGAAAAAACAAAATTACTGACATTTGTTGGCCCGACGGAACATATCCAAAACCCTTTTAAAAAATATTTCATATACATATAGCATATAAAGACTAACCAAATTGGTTCGCATGCGCAGCGGCCATAAAAAATAATTTATGATAAGTCACCAAACGAGATAAATCTTCAGCCGTAGCCCACTCGCCTTGTTGCTCAGAAAAAATACAATCGCAAGTATAATAAAGCATATTTCTGCACAAATCAAAACGGGTCGAGCGAGTTTGGTACAGAAAAAATACATACATATAATATCAGACCACAGACTGTCGATACTTTAAGCAGCTACGTTTTGGCTTGCTATCAGCGCCATTTGCATATCGATCGCATTAATATAATTATTATTTTTAAAGCGAATATGACGATGAAACCTCGACGTTGTTCCTCATTTGGGAATTTGTATTTTTAATTTTATTTTGTTTTATTTGATTTGCCGCCTGCCAAATGCAACTTGGAAATTTCGATTGTCGATTGTCAAGACTTGTTAACTGCTGAATACAATTTTTATTTCTTCGACGGGTTCAACGAAAATTCTGAGCAGTGTTATAATAATTATAACTGATAAGTGAATGTTATTTTAATTAATTAAAATTAAGTATAATCGGCTTCATAAAACTTAAGGCGGTCGCTTTGTTGGCATGACAAGCGCCCATAAAAAGTAACAGCTATTCGAATTATGATGTCCATAAAATTGTCAAACAATCGAACATTGCTAAGTCAGTTTGCAATGGATAATAAATTGTATACATTTACAATAAGAATAAAATCATTTTGTTTATTGTCTTAGCCAAGATAACAATACAATGACTGAGATCTGGGGAACTATATGTATCTATATTTAGTTCATAACTGACGAATTCCAGCATATGCATTCATGTGATTTTATAAACATAAAAAAACATTACATATTGTGGACGGAAAATAATTTTTCCACAATTATTGAAAGCAAATATACATGATATAAACTGAATTAGGTGGTAGAAGCCTTAATGTTGTTTATTTATTTGTATCTCAAGCAGTAAACATAAACATAAGTATTCTTGCAACGAACTTAAAAGTTTCACACAGTTTGACGAATTAAAGATTATCCAAAGTCATCATTTATTGTGACAATTCATTTGCCGTTATCAAACTATATCTGCGCCAATTATAACTCTTGGGAACATTTGATCTGCTATGGCAACCGAACACTAATAAAAAATTTAGCTCCCACAGCAGTTTCTGGCCTATAGTTTTTTCTTTCAATGTTTCGGATGACTTAGGTACTTAGGCATTAATAAATTTTAAATTTTTGTCTGCATTGGAAATGGCTCTATTTATTTAATTATGGTATCAACCTTATAATTTGAGCATAGTCAACATTTTGCAAAACATCGATATGTGCATTCTAAAATAATAATTTTATGAGTAAATCAAACTTAAACAAAATAAAACGAAAGAAGGAAATTTAATAAATTTCGGTTCCATTCATTTTTTACCCTGGTTACCTTTTTATGGCAACGAGCGTTTCAATTATTCTATCTCACATTCAATATGCAAATCAACCGGGGATAAATGGGGCCTTAACACGACCCAAAAAGTCAACGATTCTATTTTTGTGTAGGTACAAAATATTGTGCAGCGAAGTGGAAAGTGCAAAACAACTATAAAAACAACAACCTGCGGACAAAGGGGAGTACAGTACTAGCACGCCGCATAATTTAATAATATCCAAGTCCATTGTCGATTCTGATTTCGATACGGATTCCACGGGTTTGGCATAAATTAACACTCGGGCAAATTGAATTTCATGTATGCATATGAATTTCAAGTATACAAAAAAAAAAAAAAAAAAAAAAAAAAAAAAATTAAGCAAAACCAAGACACAAAGTAACAAGACAGAAATTAATGCATTAAAATTGGCCTACGGAACTTAAGCTACCCAAACTGGCAAAATAAAAAGCGACACAAACAAGCACAGAAAAATCGCATAAATAAAAATAATTAAATAATTAATTTTGTTAAGTTATGCACATTGACTTCTGCATTCGGGGTACCAAAACAGCAAAACATACGTTCTATATACTTTATCCACATAAACCACATAGAAATAAGCTTTTAAATTGGTTTCAGTTTGCGTTTTTTTTTTTTTGCTGATGTCGATATTTTAATATTTTTATTTATGGTGCCATACCAATGAGTTACCATTTAATAATTCTCTGAAAAAAAAAACAATAGCATTATCCTATTTATTTATGCAAAAAAATATATAAATAGGCTATATTTAACAATATTATATGTACACAAAAGTAAATAGGCTATATTTGTTTGCATAAATGTATATCGATACCACAAATATATAAATAAAAAAACGCAGATCAGTTAGGCAAAATATTTTTGAACCGCTCTTTAAAAGCGTTTGTAATTGTTTTTTAGCGCAATAAATATCAAAGACAAAAATACATATACCCGAACCAAGTTTGTAAAAGACATAATGTATATATAACATAATTTAATATACAAATTATAAACAAAGTAAAATCGATCGTGAAATCCCTATTGATTTTTGACTAATATAAATAATTAAATCAAAGTATATCTTAGTCCGCACCAATTTTTCGTTACAGAGCAGTTCCTCGTTTTAATTATCATAACTTTTTATAATATGACATAAAGTAGAAAGTCGATCTGTTAGTATCACATAAAAGAACTCATCGCTTAGGTTAAGGTAAACAAATAACTGAACCAGTTTCTGTTAATTAACTAATTTGTCATTTTTGCCCAACCAAACAGCACAAACAAAAAAATTATGTTAAATATTAAAGCTGTAACATTGATTGGGGCCCTTATAAGCTGTTTTTGTTTATATACAAATGGTAGCCAAGGGAAAAATGAAAAGTCCAAAAGTGGAGGCAACTTAGAAAATGTCTTCAACATTAATAAATATTATTGTTTTGTTATATGTTTTTAATGAATGCAGTCTGCACCAGTTTTATTATAAAATATAAATTACATTTTGTGACTACATATTTGAATTTGTATTTCCAGTTTTGGAACCGATAAAAATTTTAAGTGGTTCGCTGCCTTCTTTTGTCTTCATAACTCTTTCTTTTTTCTCTGTCTCTCCGCTTCTTACTCTCTCTCTCTTTTTCGCTCTCTCTCTCTCTCTCTCTCTCTCTCTCTCTCTCTCTCTTTTGCTCTATCTCTATCATCCCTTTCTCTTATAAGTACATACATGTTGTATTCAAAATGCCACTTTACTACCGCTGCTTATTTTTTTGATGACAAAACAAGTATCAATTTAATTCCAATTTAAATCGCTTCTCGACATTATTTAAACATGAATTTATACATATGTATGTATATTTATGTTTATTTATTAATACCAGTGTTTGCAAATGTCGTAAAGTTCGAATATGATTTGAGAGCATTTCGGAGGCCTTTTTAAATTTCGTGGCGCATTGTTTTAATTGATTTGAAAGCTTCGCCATTTGCATACGCAAGTCACAAATGAATCCAATCGAAACGCATTGAAACGAATCGCTTTGGCTTAATTTTGAAACTAATTTAATACCACACTTATTCATTGAATTTAGTTCCAATATTTATTTTTCTTTGCTTTTGATTTAACTGACACTCGTCCACAAACATTTAAGATATGCAATTAAACAATTAAGGGCATAGAATGAAATAAATAAAACTTCGTTCAACTTGTTGAATTAAACGATAAATTTTATACAAATTTAGTCGATTATAAATATTTTTATCAGAAAATATTTACAATCAGTAATTCGAATAAAGGTAGACGGTAAGAAATATACAAAATCACTTGAATTAATATTAGGTCATGTCACCTCATAAAGATCTAGACCTATATACTCTAAAACTTTTTGTTTAGATTTCAATTTTGCTCAAGAAACTTACCTTTTTCTGCGCTTCTGGCGCGATCTTTCAGCTGTTTGACAATGCCATATTTAACGGTACCAAATTGTATCATTTTATTTATGGTCTCCTGGTGATTATCCTTGAAGTCACTACGCATTGCACACAAAACAATTGACGAGTGATTTTTATCAAGAATGAAAACTTTTGATTTATTTTATCTTCTATTTTAGCACAAACCGAACATATTTATCAGTTTATGTCTTGACTAATTTGAAGGGGAATGAAGAAAGTCTGTTTTTGTCGTTATGGCGCCACTTGGCCAAAATACATTTAATTTGCTGTCATGCTCGCAGAGCTTGATCCATGTTCACTGTCTTTGTCACACTGTTTAATGTTAATAGATGCATGTGGTTTTACTATAAGTTTATCATTTGACGTATTTGCGCGGGTAAGTTTTTCCGTCGGCTTTGCACCGCTTATCGATAACAAATAACTTCGATTTTCATCTTCAACTTAAACCCATCACATTGATCATGTATACATAAAGATACGAAATAATATTTGTATATTGTTATTGACACTTCAAAGCAATCTGATTGGAATTTTGAAATTGCTCACGAACTCGCTAAAACTTGTGCATAAACGGAAATAATAATCGGTACCAAAAAAGTGGCTGAATTGCGGGTCTCTCTGCGGCACGAACGTTCAGCACGCGCGTCAAAATAACACTGACACAAAACACAAACAATATCTTTGAGGTATCTCAAGGCACACATACACACATGGCTACACGAACGCCGTCGTCGTTTCTGCTGTTATTGCTTCGGGCAGCGACGACGACGACGCGACCGGTTTACTATCAATATTTTTACATGCGCTCTACCTATGTGTGCGTGTGTGTGTGCGCAACATTTTTATTATAACTGCCGCCAACAACAGCAACAACATAGGCAACTGGCTTATCCTGACATTCATTCAACCTACCCACCTTATACACTCACACACACATACAAACATATATATCTCAGACGCGCACTCGCTCACATTTCATATAATTTTTCATATATAAACGCTCTCGCTTCCACTTGTACAGGCACCCTCTCCAACACACACACAGACGTATTTTCCCTCTCATCATAACTTTTATTAAATTTTGTTCGACTGTCGGTCTTTTGCTGTCTTGCTTACACATATGGCCAGTGAAGGCTGCTGTTACTGTTACTGTTGCCATCAACCTCTCACCGCTGCACAGCATGTTGCCCTCACTCTCTCTCTCTGTCTCGCGCTCACAAGCGCAGGATGCTCAGACTCTGCTGTTGCTGCTTACCTGTTTGCTGAACGGACATTTATGAAACTTGTTCGAAAATTATGAGACGCTCACGCACACATACAGGCTAAAAGAGGCACGCCGCGGTTGACGCTCAAAAAAGCAGCGAAGTAAGCATCGGGCTTGCTTTGGCTGCGCTTTCCTTGCTACTACTACCGCTTCCTTCCGCTTCTGTTAGACGCTTACCTTTTTCGCCATTGTGTTTGTTTTACCGTGCTTTTGATATTTTTAACAGCTACATTCGGCCGCTCTCGGGTGCGCTATCTGACTATCTGCGTTCTCGGTCGCACTTACGCTCTTAGGTTAATAATTTATCATAATTCATATGCCCCGGCAACTGGTTGTGTACCCCCCCCTCTTATAAATGTACGACCCTTAACAGCTGCCGTCTCGCTCCCACACACGCCTGCGCCTCAGCCATGAATTGCGCTCACTCTTCACACCTATTTCATGGGTCTCTCTCTTTCGCGCTGTTATGAGCGCCGTTTCTGTTGCTTTTTTTTTTAATTTCGGTTTTATAAGATTTTCGGTTCTTTGCCATTGTTCGCCCCCGCCTCATTGGACTGTCCGTCCGCCTGTCTGCTTTGCGTGCTTCGCTTATTCGTCAATTTGATATTGTGCGTGTCCATGTGCCTTGCCTGTTTGAGTGTGTGCGTTGCGTATTATGAGCCATTCATCAAAATGTTTGGTTTCCTGTTTCTTTCAGTGCTATTTTTTTATTTTAATTTTGGCAACTCCCACTATTTTCTATTGTTTACTTATATTTTTGATATATTTTATTAAATCGCGGTCGGGTTACGTAATTGCACCTTTTTCATTGTTCTTGCGCTCTTATCGATTTATTTCTCAGCTTGTCAAATATTTTAAATAGTCGCAACCAAAAGTAATTGCTGTTTGTATTGCCTTCAGCTCCCACTCAACTGATCGACCATGAATTTAACGCACAATTCACATGAATGTTTTGTGACTCAAGTCTGCACATCTGGCGATAAGGCTCTTGTGTTCTGTTTTGATATGAACATTAATTTCTTTGTTTTTACTTTTTTACTTTTTGTAATTAACAAATTGCGAATCATGAAAAGGTTTGTGTAATTGCTTTAAGCAAATCGAAATAGCTTTTGATTACTAACTTTAATTTGTCAATTAGGGACCTGAGCAACTGATTCAATTTTTAATTTATATTTTTATCTTTTAATCCGATTTTTTGACTCACAGTATGAATTCAGACAGAAATAACCCAAGTTTGTTGGTAACAATTTGAGACAACATTGATTATTAAAAAAAACGGAATTCATATACATATACAAATTGTAAAAATATAAAATTATAAAAAAGATGGTACCTTCGGCGACACTGAAGTAAAACCTAAATGAAAGGTTAAATTATCCCATTGGGTTAATATAAACAAGATATTAGATGAGCTTCGTGAGTGGCTGTCATAAATTTTACGTTTATCGGTGAGATCGAACCAAAAGGAGTGTGATTTGAGAATAGCGACAGTAAAATTAAATAACTGGAGAAAATTAAAAAAATCGTATCCAATAAAATATATAGAAAGTACGAGCCGAAAAGAAATTATAAGTTTACTCAAAACAATCGAAGGAGCACAATGCAGGATGAAGCAAAAAAGAAGAAGCAAAGAAAAAGTGCGATGCCAAAGCCCAAATCCAATCGCCACCTTGCGCACCAGTAAGAAATCAGAAAACGCCGAACTTATAAACCAACAACAAGAAATGGGACGAGGCAAACGTATACAGTACGCCTCCTATCCACTCATGCCGCTGTGCTTGCGCGTGTACGTATGTGTGTGAGTGTTGGAGGGTTTGTTTATGTACCAGGCCAATACATAATTCATAACGCTCATATTCGCTCATTTTGCGCCGCCGCCAACAACCAACCGCTGCAGACAGCGACATCCGAAGCAGTATCGTATATGTAGCTGCCCTTTTCATATCTGCCATTATATTCCAACCGATACGCCAATACAGATACGAGGCGGACTCATACAACGTCAAGTTTTTGATAGACTCTCATAATCATAACGAAAACAACACCAACAACAGGAATATCAGCCTGGTACGCGCTCATTGAATTCTTACAGGTTGCTTGCTTCTCTTTTTCTCTCTCTCTCCCTCTCTCTTTCTCTCTCTCTCTCTCTCTCTCTCTCTCTCTCTGTCGCTCTCTAACCCGCTCTCTGTGAGCATTCATGTTCGCTGCGGCGCAACAGCGGCGGTCGTTCTTATGTTCGAAATGTCTATTTCGGTGACAGTCGCGCTCTCTTTGTCGTATGCTGTTACCAGTCAGTCTTATACACTGTTGTTTTATCTTGAATGAAAATGTTAGAAAACTTTGTACTGTACGACATTGCCCCGCCAAATGTTAAGGTGCCATAATAATGTTATGCGATATTTGTCTCCATGTGTATGTGTCCATCCAAGTAAGTATATAAAACGTGGGATTTTTTATTTAAGTAAAAATGTATTGTTTTGCCTTTGTTGTTCAATTCCATTACGTTAAAAAGCAAAACAGAAGTACAATATTTAATTTTTTAGGCCCCAAAAATTGCGGCAATCAAAGTATAATTAGCTAAAATTTTACGAGTTTGTATGCTACTGATTGAAATGATCAGTTCATTCAAGAAGTTCGCGCGCGAACCTAGGTACATAAGTAAATCCTTTTTCATTCTCTAAGCTAAAAATTGTTAAGCTTAATGTTTGATATGCAATCTGGCTATCCGATTGCGTCGCTCTATTTAAAGCACCCTTTTTTTAAAACACCATCTATTATCATAGCTAAAGGATGTACAAGAGAGCATCGAATTTTAATGATATTGCGGTCTCTTTGTTGTCCTAATTAAAAATCGAAAACAAAAAAGAATTAAATAAAATAAAATTTGTAATTTAGAAAATGCAAACGAAAGTGAAGTTAAAAACAAAAAACGGAATCGCTTCCGCCTGAACAGCTCAAATTTATGTGGCGGCCTCGTCTCAAAGACCCGAGGGACGCAAACGAAAAAATTGAAAATGCAGGCGCTCTTAAATAAATAAAAGCAAATACGACTGATCTAGTCGAGAGTACCTGACTAGACTACTGCTGTCCATGTATACTTCACACTCCACCTTCCTCTTACACGCAATAAAACTACTGCATTACAATGTTTGGACACAGGGTATACAAGAACGTGCACGCATTAGAAATTTTACATTTTGGTTTATGGCTCGGAACAGAGTTTAAATAAGTCGGATCCTCGTTAAAGGATTTTCAATTCCATTTGTTTGATCGTTTTTCACACTTGTCCGCCTCGTAAAAATATGCCAATATGCGACTAATTTTCCCGGTATCGTTCGGCTTTGTGAAAAGGCGCCGCTTGCATGCCTCACAAGACCTGCCACACTGTCGGCATTGAGGCATTTTATGGCCAAGTTTCTTTCCAGAATGTATAAATTTTATTTGATTTTAATGCTGACAATATTTGCCGCCTTGTTTCAGATTATGGTTATCAAGTTCAACGGGAAATATCCACAAGCAAATCTATTGGAATTCCAAGCATGTGTCAAACAATTTCTTTCTAAAAGTGAACTCATCTTATTTGCTGAGAAAACCATTTAATGGTTGGAAGCTAGCATAATTTCACAACTCTGATATTTCAAAAAAAAAATGTATTTGCATTTAAATGAAAAAAAAACAAAATAATGACATCGAAAACATTTTTCAATATTTCTTTCCGAAATTCTTTACAATAAAGACCTTTTATATATATATACATATATATTCATAGAATTTTTTATTATGAGCATAAAATAGACTCTCATTTTTTCCAGAGTTAATTAACCGAACCAAATTCAAACTTTAAACATAAATCTGTCAACCAAAAACATTTACAAAGCGTAAACGCGTCCTTTAATAGACTGAAACTTCTCTGAATCTATCGAAATTTAAGATCGATTCAGTTCTCGAGTTGGTACATTAACAATTTTATAGAAAGATATTTAAACATTATCGTCAATGAACCAGGTAAGCAAAACTGAACCCGAGCAATTACGCATAAATCAGTATGCCGAGGGTCAAGAGCTGAAAATGCATAATGATATCTTTATAGAGACACACAGACCAACACATACACATGAGCATACAGTCAAGTCGATCAATATTTCATTGATAGAGCGTAGGATACGGTGCACGGTTGAATTTACAAAGGAGATAACAAAAATGTCCACAACTTTTAGGGCTGGGACATAAATTTGAGAAACCCACAGCTGCCATTGCAGTTAACCGATATTAAAAAAGGATTTCCCTTCGCCTTTGACCATTTTCCAATATATAAACGCCGGGCAATAATAATTAAAAAATAAAACAGAAAAAAAAACACACACAAAAACAAAAAACCAACTCAAAAGAAAACTCGAATAACCTTCTTACCTGATCTGCTTTAAGGCCTCAATGAAACGCAGACAATTGGCGACAACTTGACAAAATTATGAAGGTGTGTTAGGGATAATATTTATACGGATCGAGGACAACGAGTCTTTCATTGCGTAATCCATGCAGGTACACATTTAGACGTCCGAAATGTCGTGTAAGTTCGTGAGGCGCCGCTGTGCTCACAATTCTCATCAGCGATAGGGACAATCGAAATAGGAGACTTCATAACTGTTAGTTTGTGCTGCCGTGCTGGCGCCGTTTATGTCCTACGGATGTCCTGTCTGTTGGCGGTTGGATGCTTTGCACTCAAAAAAATTAAAATCGAATTTAATTATTAGGACATTCAACTACAACTTGTATTTGCCGCATTACAGTTCAATGGTAACCACTACAATACGCAAATAGCTCAAAGTTGCCTTAGCAATTTTGCCGCACGCTTCCAGCTTCTGTTAGCCCCTTGTCACAATGCTCTTGATGCAAGCATAATTTCTGAAGTGCTCCTCAGTTCAACTCATCAATTTGTCGCAACTCTCATTGCTCGTTTCCTTTGTCAATTGCACTCACTTAGCGCGATTTCTGTCCCTCTCTCCATCTCTTTCTTTCTCTCGCATCCTACTCCATTTTTCTCCCTCTTAATTCGTTTTTTTGCATTTATTTATTTTCTGAAAATTGCTGTGAAAATTATATTTGCACAATTTTCAACAGGCGGTTCTCAAGTGCAGTTCGTTTTGAATGCGATTGCCTTGCTTCTTCCGTGGTTTACCGCACAAATAACTTCAAAAATGTTGACAGGCAGCGAACATACCCCACCCTTTGTATTTGCCCACTGAGTGCGCAATTTGCGCTCTTAAAAAATTATGATGGTGGAAATGAACTTACTTGAAACGTTAAGGGCTTTTCATTAAGTAAACAAGAGTCCTATACTGCAAAGTGTCTGACTAAGAGAACAAACAAAGTGCTTGCTAAGAGTTTGCCGAAGGCACATTTTAGTCCCAAAATTTGTAATATAACATTTTTGACGAAGGATACTCAATTTAATATATGTATGAACAATTCAAAATTATCAAAAATAGTTGAACATGCCGCGAAAATCGGAATCTTCTGTGTACTTAAAAATACATTATTGACCTGTGCCAAATACCTAACTTTTTTATTTATAAATAAAAAATATAATAAACTTTATAAAAGTCATACGAACTTAAAATAAAAGTTAATACCATTTGAAATAAAATGTTTCAATATTCAATGCCGATTGTTTCTCGTACTAAATTAAATCGAAACTTTTACGAACACGTCCTAGGCACATTTGAGGAAGAGATGTGTGAAGGATAATACAGTCGACAACAAATGGGCGCAACCAGGTAACGCCAACATACGTATAACATTGCACTTGGTCCTGTCATTCGTCGAATGGATAAAGGACCAGGGGTAATAAACCGAATGTTTATGACTAGACCGGGTCGCTGATCGCGCATTGTGATGTCTGCTCTAAATGTTAACCAGACGATTTATCTTCTATTATTGGTAAACATGCCCACCCGTCCCAAGGCCAAGGATGATCTCGCGTCTCTCAGTGGAAAAATCAAATTTTTATGATTGTGTAACAACAATTTCTTCGGGACCAGTTGCGGAAACATTTGAAAAGCAATAAAAACACAACCCTATGACACAAGCCGGGGCACAGCGAAAAACAAATATCCATAAAATCGTGCTCATTTCATCAAGATTTTCCATGTGCGGGCATTTGTTTTTCTTCTGTAAAATTGAGTCAATTTTCTTAAGTTTTATGCGTTTTCTATTGAAACAATGACAATGATGATGAGACGGGATAGATCGGGGGAGCTTCTGAATATGTGAGCACCATTTATTATTAACGAATGTTCCGTTCAACCTACTAGCCAAGTATGAATGTTTCGTTTTATCATGCAATGATTGTGGTTCATTGCAGCCCTCCACGCGCGGCTATGGCAACGGATATTCTAATTCTGGGGCAGATGAAGTTGCAGTTCACCTTGCCTGTTCCAGTGGATTTGAGGCAGTTTTAGTCAGTTTCAGATTTACGACTTGTAATTGATGTTAGTTTTGGTATAATTTATTGATGCATTTAACGGCTTCATTTGAACCCTTTAATGGCCCAAACGTGGCCTGCTATTCATTTGAATCAAAAATTATGATATTTTTGAAAATTTTTATGGCCAGAGCCTGCGGGACCACAGAATGTTCTCATCCATGTCGTCATCATTTCCAGGTCGGCCATAATATTTATCACATTTTTGTGGAAACTCGCAGTTGAGTTTTCCAAAAATTTCTTGGAGCCTAGAAATGTTATGTCAGAATGGCGTAGACTGCAAAACCAAATTGATTCTTCTATTTTCCTTTAATATAAATAACATACATTTTACAGTTAAACAATTTAAACTTGGTCAATTATTGTAACACTTTGAACATATAACATAAATGAAATGTAGAGGCTTTTTACAGATACGGTTATAATTTCAAATAGGTGCTGGAAAAATGTGGTCTCATTGTATTATGCTATTGATTCAATCGATAATAAGTAAACTTATTATTAATTAAGATCAGGAATTATTCAAATGCTTTATGTACAATAATTAATGACTTATTCAAGAATGCAGCGTCCTTAAAAGTTGTTACTCTTGATCTGCTCTCATTTCGAGCGATAACCACTTAAATATCATCTCAAATTTAAATGAATGAGGTTTTTAATTGTCGACTTCAACGGATACAATTTAAGAAGAATTTTAACAAAAGTTCGATGACTACTCCGAAAGAATTATGCGCCCGGACATGCCCTTGACATTGACGATGAATGGCGCCGGCCACGTTTTTCCCTGCGCTTAACAGTTACCCAGTCTTTCCCAACAATGACATTTTGGAAACCCGTTGTTTAAGTTTAAGTGGCGCTTAGACGATTGCCTCGTGCAGACGGTTTCGGACATTTCTCAGGACCAATTTTTGTGATTTTTTTTTACTGGTTTTTAATAAGTTATGCGGCCTGCAGGCCACAGTGCACTTTCCCCTTCCTCAAACCTTATGCTTCATGTCGTTTTATAATGTGACCATCTTAATATGATTTTTGTCCCCAGCGGACATACCTTAAATTCCAAAACGGAGCATTTAATTCTTTATTGGAGTCGCAGTTTGACTCTGAGTGATTTCTTTGCTTCTGGTTTGAGGCTACTTGTCAGTGGCCGTTTGTCAAACTGTCATATGCTTGTCGCACGCTGGCCGGGTGGACAGAAAAAATGAACGAGGACGACAGTCCTTGCCTGTAGATATATTAGCAGAAATTTTAATTACTGGCTGGAGGTTTTTGTGAACGATTCGAATATTTTCCATGCGGCATTTGACTGCAGGAGCCTTATAAAAATTTAATTGATTGATTTATTTTGGAGAAGTTGTCATGCAGCACTGGCTCTTTGCTGCTTTGAAACGGCTTCTGGACACTGCGGTAGTTCAAGCAGGTAGGTGGTCAATGAAAAACATTGGCATTTGATGCTGCTTTGACAAATCAATTGCGTGTCGAGTTGTCGTACCAAGAAGACAACTAAAGCCGTAAAATTAAATGCACAGTAAACTGTCTCAATAGTAACGCCCACATTGGACCGGTACTCTTTCTAATCTCTAGCCCAGGCACAGCTGGAACTAACCCGGTTTAAAGGGCTTACACAAAGTAGGCGGTAGTCTTTGTTGCTTTTATAGCCGCCTCACCGCATCTTGGCAAATATCCCACAAACAGGATCAATCAGCAAAATTACTGCGATCCTGTGGATTATACACGAAAATTAGTGCAAAATTTGAGACACTTTGGTCTTGGTATACGGGCAGTTATTTTATAGGTGCTGGCGCAAGCTGTAGGTAGTGCTTTCTGCTTGACCACTCGCTGACCGGAAAATCCGATCGAAGGGATTATATGTCTTGCCCAAAATGGTTCCGATCACCGCCTTTATGCTTCGGCTTGTTTGCATGACAATTACGGCAAATATTTTGCGTACTAATTAAGCATGGCTAAAGCCGAAACAGGCACCAAATTGAGCTGCATATTGATGAATTTGCATACAGTGTTTTGGATAGCGCGTCGAATTTGCAGCCATTACCCTTTTGTTGGCAAAGGATTTGGCAGTGGGCGTGGCGTAGTCATACAGAAACATTTCTTGACAGTTTCCCGGAACTAAAAAAGGACAATGACATATCTTCACGCTGCAGTCGGCATTTTATTGTCTGGACCTATATACAAATATTGACATCATTTTTCAATATTTAAACGTGAGCATAGCCCGTCAAGACTGGTTAAGCAAAGAACATTTGATTCAAGGTTAAACCGAACAGCTATAGTTTAGAAACGGTGCAAGGTCGTTTTACATATATTTGTTACAACTTCTGCAATATTTACTAATATAAAATTCACAAATAAAGTATATTATTTTTCTATTTTATTCATTTTATTTTAGGGGAATAGAAAATTAATATTTTCAAAATTGCCATTATACATCTTAACATGCATACAAACTGTCAACTCGTTTCCGATTGTGAGTAGCATTTAAGTTTGTTTCTCCTTAATATCATGCCATATCATGACAGAGTACCGGAAAAAGAAACCATTGAAGGAATCGCTGCAGTCTGGCGATGACAGGATAAAAGACAAGCAGAATACAAGAAGGGCCCGTCTCGCCCTTGCTCCAGACAGATAGGACGTGAAAAATATGTTCGCAGGATAATAGACACTAAATAGTGGCACGCGCCGCACATTTTCCGGCAGCAATCGGGTTTATGAATATGGAATTTGGAAACGGAATCGCAAATGAAATCGGCAACAAAATAGTAGCGAGTCAAAAAAAAAGAAATGTTGACTTTTTGTTAACAACAAAAGATGAGGGGGTGACTACGACACACGCTCATTATGGGAAATAATTTCATAACTCGTGGGGCTGCCACCCTTAACTCAATATTGAACAATGTGCGAACAGACGGCAACGTTCCATAAACATGCAACATGCAACACGCAAGCGGTTTGCGCCTTCAGCTACTGGTGTGGCTATAATTTTATGAGCGATTTCATTATTAATATGTTACGTAATGTAAGCAAAAGGATAAGGGAAAGAGCAGCCATCATCGTTGGCGGCACGGCCCTGACACGTGGCACGTGGCAGGAAGGCGTTATGTTTACATTTAGCACTTGCCCACCACTGCCAGTAGGAATTCTTAAATTTAATGAAATGATTTCGTGGCTAATGTAAATATTGGCTTTGCTGCTAGAAAGGATTCGCTCACGCATATATGAGCATTAATGCACAGTTATTAAATGGCAAGCCTTTGGGCATTGAATTATAGATCCGAAACGGAAGCAATAAAAAATCTGTGCACCATTTTAGTTGCCGCTTGGTTGCTGTCTGCCACATGCCGCCGACAAATCAAATTGAGTGCAAAAGTTGTCTAAGGTTCAAGAATGCCCAAATTTAAGATAAACTGTGCCCCAAATTGTTCATCGTAAGTGAAATGCGAGTCCCCTTTACTACTGAGAATTATCTTCTAATGTGGCACCCAGCAACGCATCTGTTGCCATTTCATTTTCATTTCGAATTCATTTTATTCGAGTGCTTTCACTTTCATTTCGACTGCAGCGAGCTCTGGACTGGCCCTGTTTCCCCACAGCCTGAACTGAACACCTCTCCTTTTCCCCATCCCTGCACTCGGGCCGGTGGCATGTAAACAAGGAAGCGTGGTGTAAAATGTCGCTGGTGCCAATTGAACCTTCTCGAATGCCTTCAGTGGAGCTGGAGCTGGGTCAACAAACTGTGCAGATACTTATTCGCTGTTTCATCCCCTAAATCCAAGTTCAAGTCAAATCAATGCTTTACTATGTTTTTCCTTTCCATTAAAATAAGACAATGTTTAAATATAACCGTCTGTTAGCACGTGTATGTCTGTGTGTGTGTGTATTTGTGTGTGTGTGAATGTGGGAGTAACTGTGGCTATTAAGTGGTATATGAAAAGGATACCTATTTACTAAATTTAGATTTAAGAGAAAGTAACACAAAAAATATTCAAATATATAAGCTTGCGATCGGTTTGCATTGTAAGGTACATTTTCTACTAAAAGTCGCTAAATACAACAATCTGAAAAATATGAGCCACCGAAAAATCTGATCGCCTTACATGAATATTTTTCATGAAATTGTTTCATCCTATGTCTGCTTCTACAAAAACATTTTAAAAGTTAAGAATCAAGACGATCACTTTATAGCTTCAATTTATTCGTCCGCTATTCATCAGACATTATTACATCTCAAGACCCTATTTTCGAAGCAGCCCAACTAGGGCTAATATAATTAGCTTGCATTATGAATTGATCGCGTAAAGTTTACTTAAAAAAAGGATTAGTTTTAAAGTTTTTGGGCGGCCAAAAATCATTAACATGGATTACTTTGCGGATGCGTTGCATCGGTCCATATTTTCAAAGCATTCCCTTAAATAGAAGTGATCATTGCCTGTTTGAGCATCTAATTTATTGCGGGTGCTAAACAGGCAGCGGCACGTTCCAAAACAATTTAGAAAATAATAAATAGCAATCATAAATTAAATTATTGTAATATTGAATTTTGTATAAGCTTTAAAATGAGCCGCCTTAATTAACCAAAGTGTCATCTGCATCTAGTGCACAATTAACTAGAATAATGGGTCATTCCCTAAAGGCATGGCTACCCCTAAAAATAATATTTGGACCCTACCATAGAAGTATATTTTCTGGTGGCAACGCCGAAAATATGGAAGACACAATGGAATGGGAATGTCAAAAATGTAATTATTTATACAAACGCAAACATTTTAAAACCAATTAGAAAATGTGGCGACGCATGGCGCATGGCTGGGCGGTTGAACGCTGTAGGCGCAGCCACAGACTCATCCTCAACAGCAACTCTCCTTCTGACTCCACTTTGTTTATCAAAGCAGTACAAATGAAGTGTTCTGCGTCTTCGTTGAAGTGTTGCAGCCTCATTGTCTGCATCTTTCGGGGGCGGCCCAGATCCGTACACAGCCTGTCCCTCCGTGCCCCCATAATGATGTCAATGACAAATCACGGGCACACGTCAAAAATCTGTCCTAAAATATTTGAGCTGTCAATTTGCTTTCCTCCGCATCTATGTATATCGCGATGCATCGCCCCAACCATCTCCTTTGTGTCGAATTCGTTTCTAAAATTAGTTATCAAATATTGTTACAAATGTGTTGATTTTAAACAACTGGAAACTAATGTTGCTGCCCTGTAGATCTGCCTCAAGTGGATGCCAGCAATTTATGCATCTTATGAAAGACGAGGGTGTATCTCAAAACCTATCAATTAAATAGTAAGTTAAATGACTTCAATACACAAAGATATATCACAAAAACATAAGTTATAACAATCGGTGTCAATTGTATGTATATTTTATATTCTATTTTTTACCTTGTACGTATAACCAATTTAAAAAAAAGGCCCAAAATTTCAACGTTGCTTCTTATTCAGAACTTAATTTCTGGATTTCAGCAAAGAGCCCGTGGCATATAGAAAACAAGCTAAAAACGTGCATCAAATCCGTTGACAGTTAACATGAGAATTCGCTTTTTGCACGCGATGAATTCAACATTTTGTATTGTAACGGGTACTACTATACATTTTTTGTTTAAGTACGTCTATGTCAAACATTAAAATGGGGAAACCCTTTAGCAAAAATTTTTTTGCGAGTCCAATAAGCAAGGAAGTAATATTAATCTCATGTTTTTTTTCACGGTGATGCATCAAACAAGATTGACAACGCATTATTCAGATCAATAACTTGGCCTGCAAAAATTCAGTTCGTTGTAGCTTCATACGAGGTCGAGCAGTTACAACCCCAAGTAAATTTGGCGACAGTTCGAGCAAAAAGCAAAATAATGCGTACAAGTTTTTTGCAACCCTTTCGGCGAAATGAATTTGAAACGGCGTAAAAAATTGCGTCACTCGAGGGCGAGCGGAACAAACAAGTGCTATAAGTGTTTGGTAAAGGGGAATTCTGTGAAGCGGAAATGAAATTAAGCGAAATATGCTCACGACCCGCCAACATTAAATTAATCAATTTAATCTGTTAAATAAAGGAACGAGTAAAGTGGCCAGGGAAAAGTTTAAGGGAGGATTGAGTCCCTATAAAGGTGGGCTGACCATTTGTATGATTTAGTGAAGGGCCGTCGTTGCTTCATTACCATACAAGTTCTTATCGACATTCTTAGAAACCGTGGACATCAACACTTTTCTCTCAGCTCTCCTTCAATTTACAGCTTACAGATTGTGAAAGCGTATATCTTAAGCAGTGTATCTCAATCGCTTACTGTATAATTTTTATGATATTGTGTGAGTGGTGTTTTATTTTTTATTAGTCGTGCCTTTTGCTTTCAACATTTTATACTCATTTAATTCATCATTATTCGAGTTTTTCTTTCAATTTTGAGTTCGATCCAACAACAGTTGAGAAGATGCTACATCTTTGGACTGTTCGACAGTCGTTTACCAAAAGAAACGAAGCCATCAAATTTTGTTTTTATGATTTCAAGCGAATTTTTGTTCGTCGTTTTGTGTTTGTTTTTGTGTGTTCGGGTTGAGGTTTTGTTTAATTTTAATTTATTTACTTTGAAATTCAATATTTGGTAAATGTATTTTTAATTTTACTGCTTTAGGTAATTATTAGCCTAAAATGGTGTAAGATAGATTCATATCAGTCTGTCCGATGTAGAAGAATTTTTAACAAAATACCTTAAATTAAAGCAGTTAAGAAGCTTTTAAACTTGTTTATGTATGCTTTAATGAGTTTATTTTAGTACTGGAATATACTTTGTATTTGACACATCTCAGAAATCTCTGAAAAAAAATTATTTTTTTTGACCTAAGAGCTTTGTAGTGTAAAGTCAGCCCTGCGAGAATTAATACAAGCTAGTATTTAAAATGGTAAATTTATCTGTTTAGGAGATTTTCTGATATTGAGAATTTCTTTACTGTAATAATATAAGCTATAAATTGAAGATGAACAAATATATTTCTTTTGTAATATAGACCTCAATGTAATTTAAATCTCAACATAGGCCATTTTGCATGATTTTTAATACAATAAGTCAGCTTTACTAAGTTTAATAGCATAAATCACTTTTAAAATGCCGTACAAATGCCGATAAGCGTCCAACTCGATCAGTTCCACGGTTTGAGCGGCCATTAAGTTACGAAATGTTCCAATCTGGGCCCACAAAAACGGAATAGGTAATGAGGGGGACGCCTAACTGCACCTGAATCCCATTGCAATTACAATATGTACCCAATACCAAACCTAACCAAATTGTAATTGTGTGAGTCTTGTGTGGCCGAGGCCGATTTAGGCGTCCTTTTATAGCGTGGGGGTGGAAGGTGCATTTGCGGAAATGTGTGCACAACATGCAACATAAATGGAAATGCCGTTTGCAAAACATATTGTTTTTGGCTCCAAAATGCACTCATTTTCCTAACGCGCCCCTTGGGATCTGCATTGGGTTTGTTTCGAGGCCGGTTGCCGAGTAGGGGCATTGAAAATATCCTGAGCCGGCACACAATTTAGAAATTGGACGGCATTTTTCGTTGAATTGTATGCTGATTGTAATTCATTCGGTGCGTGTATCTGTTTGAAGAGTGCACAGAGTACCCTTTGCCCTGCCCTCACCCCTTTTGTTCTATACACACACAGAGAAAATTTGAAAATTTTGATTGCATGTTTCGATACAAAACGGCAATGCAAAGCGAACATTGCCGCTGCTGCTTTTGCTGATGATGATGAGGCTTGCCAATCCCGTTGACGATGAGGACGACGAGCTCTTCGTTGAAGATTGCCCCACAGTTGACTGTGAGAGTGGGAGAGGACAAGCTCCAAATTGCACTGCGTTTTCTGTGCGTTGGACTTTGGGATGCTTGGACACTAGGCAAATGTGCATTTTCGAACGACGAAGCGTAAATTAGGATTTCAAAATGACATTTGGAATATTTACGACTTTTCTAACGGAGATACAGCCAGGATACCCTCCAACAGTCCAGCCCAGCGTCAAACGTTGTTGTTCATGGTAATTGCGTATCCAGTACCTCAGTGCCAATGCTTGGACGATGGGGCTGATGTGAAAGGGGATTCCGACTCGCTTGAATGTTTGCGCACAGGTAAAACTGTGAAAGAGCCAACGTTAGGGGTTAGGTGTTTTTGGGGATGTATTGGGTGCGTTTGACGTTCTTTGTTAAATTATGCAACTTAAAAGTTGCACACGACGACTCACAATAGGCAAAATAGAAGCTTTTGATTGGAAAATTGTTTGATTGGTTGCAATCTCAAATTTAAATATTTTCACAAGACCACAAAGGCGCATACGACT
Organism: Drosophila melanica; assembly: GCA_004143765.1. Lineage (NCBI taxonomy): Eukaryota > Metazoa > Arthropoda > Insecta > Diptera > Drosophilidae > Drosophila > Drosophila melanica. The sequence continues at coordinate 6,932 of SCDT01000700.1, read as the reverse complement.
TCGTATGTTGTTGGCTTTACATACGCAACAGCACAACACAACACAACACAACACAAATACAAATACATACCGAAAAATATTTCTGTTGAACATGCGAAACCACTCACAGCTCGATGAGCTCTGTGGGTAATCAATCTCTTTTTCATATAAGTCAAACTTGTCGTGCTTTCAGGGCGGAAAAAATGAAGTGAAAATTGGTAGCCAAACCATATTAAGAAGAGGCTTCCAGCACATCAGTCTGCCTGGATAAGCTCCCATCATTGTCTCCCGACTATAAAATAGAATGTTGTGGAAAAGGACAAAAACAACAACCACGAACAAGCGACATCAAAAACAACAACGGCTGGAAAATCGAGCACGACAAAGAAAAATTTCCAAGTACCAATATGCTAACACACACACACACACAGACTTTACTCACGCATACCTCTACATATATAGAAAATTTCCATTTTCACCAAAATAAGTAAACATCATCAATGTCAAATGGAAATCACCCGCATTGGCAGCATACACTCTCCTAACCAAGTAATAGTCAGCGGGGAGCTGGGTTGAGACGGACATTTACTTTTTATGAAACTATTTCAAAATGGCAAACCAATTCGCATAAAATTTTGTCAGCGGCATGTGTCAACATGAAATAAAAGCAAATTCAGCAAACAAAATAAAATAAGAAAGTTTTTTTTCGTATGCTTGTAAAAAAGTAAAACGTAATACACACAACAGAAACAGATATAAATAAAATAACAAAAATAAATTCCGTCCGAGTTTATTGACATTTTGGCAAACGCAAATTTCAATCTGAAATAGCGACAGGAGGACGCCAATTCACTGGGGAGGCCGTCGGTATTATTCCTGTTCTCATGCCCATTCCGGTTGCTATGTTGCTGTAAAAGTTCCAAAAGCGATTGGCACATGTCCTTATGAATGATGTGTTAATGTGACAGCCAGTGACGAACGCTCAGGACGTGTGTAAATTTGTATGTGTGTGTGAAGTTTGAAATTGACAGCGCAGGTTATAAGAGATTCAATAATGTAAATAAGTACCATTATCGTTATTTTTGCTAGCTGCTATTTAAGCAAAATAGGGGGATGTACAGTTTTTTAAGAAAACAATAAACAAAATCAAAACAATTCCGAATATCTCATAGTTTGTACTTTAAATTAGTTAAGCTCCCCCCATCAACCTCAATTACATTTTAGCTTATTCAAACTACTACAAGTACAAACGTTTCTGTTTCCAACAAATCCTACAAAATCAAAACCTCCCTAGGGTTGCATAAATTAAAGGCTTGCAACCACGTGCTTCAAAACAATGCGACAGAAAAAATACGAGTGTAACAAAAAATCGCTCTGGGGCAATAAGAGCCCCAAAAGCAGACAAGGAGCCTTGCTATAAGTGTAATTTCGTATCCTTGGGAGGCTGCTTCTACAGCCATTATAAAATTCCAAGTAAGAGCGACACTTTTAAATTTTGTGGGAAACTAAAAAACAGACGACAAGCGACGTGCCACATCTATCAAAAAATAAAGGAAACAAAAATAGAACCATAAAAGAAATAAAGAGAGCGGAAGAAATTAACCTTTAAATCAGGAATTGTGATTGATCGGTTGGCAAATGCATTTGAGAATATGAGTATTAAGCGTCTTCTGATATTATATGAGCTAAGCGCTTTTAACCTATGCAACCTGTCGATCCCTGCCCACGTGCGCTTTTGGTAACTTCCAACTAGAGAAACCCTTTTTTTGCTTGTGGTTGCATTGCCTACATTTTTATTAGGGAGAATCAATCATTATTCAACGCTTACTACCTAGCGCGAATTCTTGTTGCGAATTTAAAACGATTGCCGATTGGTGTTACCATAAAGTTTTGCCTTCTTCTTTTAAAACTTTGGCCATAAATAATTTGATTGGCCTTTTTGCGATTTATTTTTAACTAGCCACGAATTTATTAATTTGCCAAGTCTCGTAAATACTTTTGACCGCTTTATGACGTTTGACGAACGTTCTCCAGTGCCACATGCGGTGTTTGTACTCGTTCACGAAGTGAAACTAGTATATTGGGTTTGTGCAATGTCTGTCATGCTATCCGTCTGTCCGGCCGGATGGACGCAACTTTTTTCGGCGCTATTGAAGATAGAGACTTGAAACTTTGGTTATATACTTGTAGTTATCCTCTTCAGACAAAATGTTAAGTTTTTTGTGCCACGCTCACTGGAAGGCTTGCAATATGATAACATGTCGATATACCTCAAATCGCAAATAAAAAGTAAATATTTCCCACAGTTTTAAGGATAGAGCCACCAAATTTGGTATGTAGATAGCTGGTGACCTCCCCCAAAGATTAATATTCTGGCGACGCCCACTAGAACGCCCCCTAGCTCCCCCACCCTAAAAAATTGGAAATGACTATATCTCCCACAGTTTTTTAGCTAGGATCACCAAATTAGGGATTTATATTACTGAAATGCTCCCCCAAACATCACAGAAAAATATTTTCGTCCAGTACCTCCCACTCCCCCACCCGCCCCCACAAGCCGCGAATATCTATATCTCAAACAGTTTTAAGGCTATAGTCACCAAATTTGGAAGGTAGATAAAAATAACAATATTTAAGAACGTGAACGAGTATTACGCAGTCAGTAACGCCCGACTGCAACGTTCTTACTTGTTTTGTATTCTTCCTATCGATTTATGTATTGAGCTCTCTTGTCGTTGCAATAAAAGCCGTATTGTATCATATTTTGTGACATACCCATAACTTAAGACGGAGATAACTCGAAGTTGGCAATTGCACGATAAATCGATTAAATTGCATTTTTTTGGTTGTGTGTCTTCAGATATACCTGTTCACATATGTGGAGCATTGATGGCAGTTGCATTGAATTCAACCGTGCTGTGTCATATACTGCAATCATTCATTTATAATTTAATAACGGTTGGTGTCGATATCGCTCGCGTCAGATGGATGGCTGCTTGGCTTCTCGGATGAAATGTGTGGAGCTGCCGATGCTGTATGGAGCCCCTGGCCATCGTAAAACTTGATGTGCATCGCGTTGCCAGCTTTATAGGCCATAAGAGTTGCGATTTCCAGTCTCGCGGTCAGCGGCATATTTTTGTGGCCTTTTTGGCGTTTGGCAAATTTAATTAAGAGACGCATATTATGCTAGGTTCACGTTTCCATTGGCTAAGCTCAGCATCTACATCAGAACCAAAATCGAACTTGTCGTTTATTAAATATAGTTAGGGTCGCTTTCAGCTAATACTTAAATAATAAATAAGTAATAAAATAAATATTATAAATAAATAAATTAATTATTTAAAATATACCTTGTAGCTCAAAACAAAGTAGTTTATATAATGTCCTGCATTTTTAGCTGTATTTTTAGCTTTACTTTCAAACTCTTTGTGTCTGTTGTTAATTCCCGCAAAAACTTTTCACCCCTCACAAAGAAGCCGACGGATCTACCCGGGCATAAAGCAAAATGCGTAAAAGCAATTTTAGTCGAAAATGTATNCGTAAAAGCAATTTTAATCGAAAATGTATTTATAATTGAAAAATCTCATTTGCAGAAATTGATTTACCGCAGAAGCCACAGCGCCTCCTGTACGAGTTGCGTGGCTGGCAGATGCGTGCATTATATTTCTGAAGCTCTTCGATGAGTATGGCAAGCGAAAAAGGGATACGGGTAGGTAACCGAGCATCAATTGGTTACGCCAAGAAAAACTTTCGCAAAGCAGAAAAATGTCTGTTAAGGATGAAGCAGCTGCAAAATCGTCTTGCGGGTATAGTACCGGCCTCAGCATCCTTGCCAGTCTTCTTAACTGCCTCCCCTTTACTTCTTTAGTTCTTGGCCTTTATCCAAACGGCTGCCGCCGTTGCCTACTGTTGCTACTGCTGTTGGTGGCGTCGACAACTTTTCCGATTGACTTTGCGTACGTTTAGATTTTTCTAGCTTCAATACTGCCCCATCCACATTTTCTTTTTGTGTTGCTGCGGTAAGCGCATGCTTGTGGCAACATTGTAGTTTTGAAAATGAGTAAAGTTTGAAAAACCTTGCGGTTACATTCCCTAGTTAGCAGTTTTCAGAATCTAGTTTAAGCTCTTTGTTCCTGCCTTCACTACACCCTGGCTATGGACAAATCAAATTCTTATAGAAAATTGCCGTCAGCGTTCGTCACCACGTCCGCTTCCGATTTGACACTTGTTTTGATGAAGTCATACCTTATCCCCATCTCCTAATAATTGCCGTCTTGCAGCGAGTACAGAAAAGATATTCAAGCATTTAGTAAAGTTTTTGTGAACATGTACACCGTCTTAAATGTAATATTTATTTGTCGTATACACCTGTCATGCAAGAGAAATTATTTTGTCATTTGAAAATTGTTACAGTTACAACTGTTCATGCACCTCCCGAAATTAAAAGTAAATATTGTTATATTCAAAATGTTATTGGATATATCCTATAAAGCGGTCAGATTTGGCCCATTCTGAACATTTTCCACGATTCATCATAATATTTGTAGTTTGATATAAACATACCATACATACATACATACATATAATAAACTAATTTGCTTACTACTAATTTCTGTTTATAAAAAATTTGTTTGCAAATCAATAAATAATGCATTTATAGTTTTAAATACAACCTTCTGAAAGGAGCAGTCAAAGCCATTATAACATTTGACAGCCACATATAATAATTGACCATAATATTAAAATGTTTTTATAGCGATGATTTCATAACACGAGTCACACATTAGACAAAGAATAGTACAAGTTAGGCAAAATTACTCAAACTAATTGGGAAATCAGCCGTCATTTATTTAATGACAAGTTGAAACCCACTTTTTGATGACGGGCTTACAAATTGATTGATGGCTGTCGCTCTGAAATGGAAATGATACGACAAGTGCAACTGCAACGGCAAAATTAACACTGCCGATTATTTCGAGAATGAATTGGGCGCGGTCAGTATCATGGATGCAAAGTTGGGATTTATTAAAGCTAAATCTGCTTAAATGGGATGAGGCTGTATCTTGTACATCGGTCTTTGTGTCTGCAACTATTAGTGGTGCACAGTTTTGTGCACCGATTCCACTTTAATACAAAAGACATCCAAAAACGGGTGGCTTATTCGGGCAGCTTGGCAGTAAATCAAAAACAAGTTATACAATTTGTGTCACCTCTGATCGGCAATCGATCGGTTACTGTGTGCGCTTGAAGTTGGTGACAACAACATAGCGAACGCTTTGTACGTGATCATTTTATTGAGCACATTTGACTATTATTAGGGAATCACATTGCAATTTCGGTATTTATGGAAACATGATTTAAATCGTCGTTTTATCAACATTGCGTACATGCAGCGTTGCTACAAATTTGGATCAGTTGCGTTGCTAAGCGCTTCGTATGAAATAAAACAAGCTTTGTTTAATAATTATAACGAAGGCTCTCAAGTGTTACTCTATGTCACTAATTGTTTATAATTTCTTTATTCAGTCCTAATAGTAAAATTATAATACTTGGTAGAACCATAAAACATCAACAAATGTCACATCGTCGAAGCGCGTGCATACCAAAAAGCTTTTCTTTATATAAACGCGTCTAATTAAAAATTAGTGCAGTTTTAATTAGAGAAATACAAAAATGAGACTTCATAACCAGTTGCCAAAAACGGTGCAACGAAAAAACCAAAACAGAAATTAAATATATAAAAGTGAGCAAAAAATTGAACTGAATACCGAAACGACACAAAAAGGCATAAACAAGTAACAGCAACAACAATATGAGAACATAACGCGTTGACAAAATGCTGCCCGCGGCTACCATTTATGAAACTCATGTTGACATGCGCCGGGCACAGGCGACCTGACAATGGTGAGGGGCTTAGCGGAGTGTTGCAGTTACAACGAGTATGAAAACATTTCTAAGTCTGCTGCGTCGCTACTTTTGGCCTGCACCAGCATTTTTGCAACAACTTGCCGTCAGCTTCAATTGCACATTATGGCCATGCGCTGCGCCAACTCACTCCAAATTCTTGACGACCAGCTGCTCGACAGACCAAGTCACAGTTCAGACCATACTGTACCAAGAGGAACGTGCCATAAGTTGGGTAATCAAACGATGCCTCATTCTGAGCGTGGTAGACAACTGATTGCTGACCAGTTAATGGATAAAAACAGTACTACCGGAATCAATAAAAAGGTATTGGTAAAAATACTTAAGCAAAAACAAGTGAGATTGCTCTAGTCGGGACCGCCCGACTAGTAGATACCCTAAACCTAGCATTTAACACATACACACAAACTTCCGGCACTTTAAGAGTTTTGAGGCTGTAAATAATTTAAAAATAAATGAACTAAGAAATACCAACAAAAAAGAAATACTCCACACCGGCAATCGGATCCGCTGGCCCTTCATCTTAAGTTGCACAACTCTTATCAACTGCACCACACTACAATCTTATTCACTAATGATATAACATTACTTAACCATCGCGAAAAAATGTCAAAATAAAACGAGAAAATTGCAGTCGGGCGATACCAACTGCGTTATACTCGTTCACGTTCTTAAATAAAAGATTCCATAGCTCCCATGTATCAAACCCCCATAACTTTGTAAAAAGTGAACCGATTTTCACGTTTGATGGCATTTTGATCATGATTTGTTCTATATATTGGTTCTACATTCAAAATATATTCATTTTCGAAAATAAAATTTTTTTGAATTTTTTGGTCAAAAAAACATGTACCCCCCCCTTGTGAATTTTGGAAAAAAAAATTTTTTCAAAGTTTAGAATTGCGAATTTATAGTATTAATCGATTTTATTTGTCAAAATTAGCATAAAAAACAACATTGAAAGTGATTTTGGGGGGGTCAAATTTTTGGTCGAAAATCATCCCAAAATCGACAAAAATTTTGACATG
>SCDT01000699.1:30542-94546 GCA_004143765.1 Drosophila melanica | reverse complement strand
TGCGTTTGAGTTGATGAGTCGATCGAGTCGCGGTGGGGTGGGGGGGTGAGGGGGGAGTGGGCATTAAATCGTGCGTGCGCGCCTATAAATATGCAATAATAAATGCTGCTTGCGATTTATTTTTATGTACAAATTAACAATTAATTTCAATCATTCAAAGACCAAAACAAAACAAAACAAAACAAAAAAAAACAACAAAAACCTAAATATTGAAAATAAAACTATTTTTATACAAAAAAAAAACATGACCTTTTACTTTTTTATAATGTCAACAATAATTTATATTGCTTTCAATTTTGCTCTGCTTTAATTCAGTAAACAAGTTGGCAGGGCTGGTCGATAAAATGTACAATTTGGAACCATGAAAGTTCTCAAAATGATTTTGTGCGATTTTGTATAAAAAGCAGAAGAAAGCATCTTCGAACACATAAAATATGTATGTTCTGGGTAATCTTCAATATATATATATAATCCTAACACGAATGTATATGAATATATATTCCAAATTTCATGGACATTGCACAAATTCAAAATACTCTTTTGACTTCGGAACGAGTATGAAAATTTCACACCTATTATTTTGTATGCATATATATAACTTATTCGAAACTTGAGTATATGTTTTTTATTTATTTTTAAGTTCAAAATATGAACCACATTTGCATATGGTTATTATTCAGCTATTTATTTCAAAAGTCTCGCCATATTCTGAATCGAAATTAGCTAGAGTTTTCACTGTGATAAATTGAGAGGAAATTATTGCGATTCCCTTTCTCTGGCAGAGCCAGAACTCGAAAGCGGCGTCTTCATCTCCATTTCTATCTAGCGGCGCCCAATTGTTGGCCAGGTGCCCCAATTGTTTCAGGCTTTGTATTTACCGTTGGCTTCTCTTCTTCTTCTTCTTCTTTTTAGCAAGTTGCCAAAGTGGAAAAAGTGGAATGGAAAGGCATCTGGCCGGGCTAAGTGGTCGCTGTGGCAGCAGCTGCTTCGGCAACGAACCGGCGGCCAGTTGGGGGCCAGTTCTAGCTTCGATCTTTCGGCCAAATGTTCTTCTGCTCTCGAGCTGACAAGTTCAGTGCCGGTCGTCAGTGCGAACTTGGCTTCGATCGCCTGCCAAAAATTCGAAAACTCGAACGTGACTAAATCCTAATTTGTTGTGCAGTGAAACATTGTCTGTGTGTGTTTGTGTTTGTGTGTGTGTGTGCTTGTTTAAGATACACTTGACTCGGCTCAGTGGTAAGTCAAGGTCTCGGCCACAATTGGACAGCTGCACCTGATCTACGTTTAAGGCACATCCATTTTGCATCCAGATCCACATCCACATCCAGATCCAGTTTCTGTTTGCACTTCAAATTGGCCTTCGCCTATTTTTCCAGCTGAAGTTGCCGCCAAAAAGAAACCTGTTGGCCTGTGCCACATTTCCAGCGCAAGAAGTAAGCCATTAAAATCAGAACGCATCAGCGAAAAGAAAATATAAATAAATTGCATTTTATCGATATAGCTTTTACTTATCTACAAAATCAACTGGCAGACCATAACACTAAATTCTCCTGTTTTATAGACACATACACAAAAATCTGATTGTTCCTATATTTATATATATACATACATATATATATCCATGTCAGCTGATCGTCTTTTAGAGTTTTAAAAGCTGTTAACAAGCCACATAAAAGTTATTTAAGAAAATGTTGTCTACAGACTTGCAGCTTTATGTTTATTGTCTAGCAAGGAAATTTTTGCCCCTCTACGCGATTCTCATAAATTCAAGTAAGGCCTGCAGGCTTTTGGTGTCTTCAGTGATCTGTTTAATGTGTGAGTGTGTGTGTTATCTAAAAGTGTTGTTTGAAAAGTGATACTTGAAAAGTGGTGTTTTTTTTTTTTTAGGTAAGTGGCTCTCACTCATTCGCTTTGTCTCTCTCTTTCTCTTTGTCTTTCTGTCTCTCTCATATTTTCTCATTTTACTCTCACTCTCTCTCTCTCATATTTTGTTACTCTCTCTTTTTTTTCTTACTAATTCTGTCTCTCTCTCTCTCAGTCTCTCTCTTTTCTCTGTCACTTTCTCTCTTTCTCTCTCTATGTCACTCTCTCTCTCTCTGTCACTCTCCTACTCTCTCTCTTTCTTTGTCTCTCTCACACTCTATCTTTCTCTCTCTCTCCCACTCTCCTACTCTTCTACTCCCTCTCTTTCTCTCCCTTTCTCTCTCTCTTTCTCTCTCTCTCTTTCTCTCTCTCTTTATCTCTCTTTCTCCCTCTCTTTCTCTCTCTCTCTCTCTCTCTCTCTCTCTCTCTCTCTCTCTCTCTTACTCTTTCTCTCTCTCTCTTAATCTTTCATATTCTCTCTCTCTCTCTCTTTCTCTCTCTTTAACCCTGCCCTGCCTGCCCTGATCCATCCCGGCCGCCTCAAAAGTCATTTCCTAGTAGCTTTGCCTCGACTTCGAATTGGCTTTCAATTCTAGTACGTTCTGTTTAAAAAGGAAAAAAGCAACAAAAAAAAAACAAAAAAAAAAAATAAAATAAAATAAAATTCATGAAATTCGTTGAGAAATTCGGACTTTTAAGCGCTCAGACCTCTTCAGTGTGAGGACCAAATTCAGTTTGTGTTGCGCTTCAAAATTGTTTCGGTGGACATCGACACCTCGAAATTGAATCATGTTGCGGCGCCGGCAGAACGGCGACTTGGACGGTTCCGGGGAGGGGGAGGGTCGCCTGTGCTGGATCTGCCTGAACAGCGATGAGGAGACGGTGCGCCACGATTGGCTGCAGCCGTGCCGCTGTCGCGGCACCAACAAGTGGGTGCACGAGGCCTGTCTCAGCCGATGGATCGACGAGAAGCAGCACCTGAATCCGGACGTGGCGGTTAGCTGTCCGCAATGCCACACCGAATACATAATTGTGATGCCGCCGGTCTGTCGGTTCGATGCGCTGCTGGAGCGCGTCGAGAAGACCTACGGCCTGCTCTGCCCCAGCATACTGATGGGCATGCTGGCCACCGTCGTCTACATAGCCACGCTCTCCTATGGAGCGCTCACGCTCCACCAGCTGGCCGGCTACGAGACGAGCGTCCAGCTAATGAAGGAGGATCCCACGCTGCTGATGATCGTGCTGCCGTCGGTGCCAGCGGCGCTGCTGCTGCTCCGCCGCTTCGAATGGGATAACTGGATGGTGCACTGGCTGCGTCGTCGTCGCCGCCAATCTTTGCTGCCGGAACACATTGATGAGTTCGGCGAGCCGCTGCCCGGCGCACCGCTGAGCGATGATTACTTCGACAGGCAGGAGCCGCCGGATGGCGAAGATATGCTCCAGGGCGGCACCCTCAATGCGGAGAACATAGAGCGGGCCACCTGCCGCTTCTGCACGGCCCTCAGCCTGCCCACCTTTGCCGTCCTCATTGGCCAGACCCTGTACGGCAACATGAGCAGCAAGCTGCTCAGCATCGTGATGGGCGCCGTCACCTTCGAGGCCATCAAGGGTCTCATCTGTGTCTATCTGCGCCAGTGCCAGTATTATCGCCGGCGCTTTCGCAGCGTGTTGGACTATACGCCGGAGAATGTGCAGCGGAGCGGTCGATCCGCCTAACATCGTTATTGAAGCATCGGTTCGTTTTAAATTAAAATTGTTTTCCTTACCTTGATCATTCGCGGTTCGAGTCATGAATCGGGACTTTTCACATTCGTGAACCCCCATTTTGGTTTGAACCTATTTACTGAATTATCTTTTTATGGTGAACATTGCAGTCGGGTATAACCGCCTGCGCAAGGCTCGTTCGCATTTTAATAGGTTTTAGTAAATTTTAAGGAGTGTGGGCGTGGCTTGACCTTCAGAAAAACTAATCGGAAAACCGTCTGGCAAATTTGCTGACCATCTCTAAAATTGAAAGCTTTGGATTTTCGCTAAATACATTTTTGCTTGATATTTAGAAGAGGTTCTCCGTAAACTGTTTGCAAATTTTTATACATGTTACTTTATAACTGAGGCAGATATATAAATTATATCGAATTACGCCCACTGTGGGTGTGGCACTTCAATAAAACAGCTCAGTTTGAAAGTTATCTACATAATTTTCGTTCAGACACCTTTCGGATGAGCTCCACTATGGATTTACACATTTGAAATGATTTAATCGTTTTGCAATTTAAAATTTGAATTGAAAAACTAGTCTGGTTACGGCACCAAATCGCAAACAGTACATTGTCAACTGGCGCTGCAGCAGTTGCAGGCGCGCCTCAGAAGCCAGCGGGCGATGTCGCCGGCACTGCGAATGTGTGTCCTGGCTGTAGTTTTGGGTTCCGTTTTGTGTTCCGTTTTGTGATCCGTTTTGGCTCTGGCTTCGGTGTTGATGAAGCCATCCGTTCGGCTGGCTAAACTGGACGCGAACCCCATTGTCGTCTGGCTGGAATCGGTGTAGAACAGCAGGTAGCGGACGCGCATCCTGCTCGGATCGCGTACAACGAACGGCGCCTGTGGCCGCTGCTCGAGCAGCTCACAGATGAGGAGGCAGCGGGGCGCACGGCCGAAGCGGGAGTGCGCCCAGCCATTGCCGGGCGTGGCCGTGCTCTGGACCAGTGCGAATTCCGGCTGCTCGTGGAGCTGTATGGGACCGGGCAGATCGCGCATAATGAGCAGACGGTAGAGCATAAACAGCGGACAGCCTAAATAGGCGTGCGGATTGTGCGCCTTGCGCGGCAGATTCGGCTCCGTCTTGTAGCTGACCCTCAGGACGTGGGCGGGAGAGGGCGTCGGTGGCGGCAAATGCCATTTGCGGCAGAGGCGACGCAGGCTTCGCGTGCAGATGCGCCGCAGCTCGGGATACGCCTGCCAGACAAGCACCCAATGGAGCAGATGAATATCGCCGCCGTCGCTGGCGTCCATTTCGGCCAAACGCTTGAAGCGATCGGCGCCGGTTAGCATGTCCAGCATTTGGCTGCAGCTGGGCCAGCTGGCAACGATGCGGCGCAGGCGCTCAATCTCATAGAACGTCTCGCCCATGAAGAGCAACGGCACCGGCACCAGCGTGCTGCGGTATCTCTCGCTGTGCGCCGCCGCGGCGAACATCAGCAGCTTCGCATCGCTCACACAGCGATGGTGCTCCAGCACACCGGCCACATCCTCCATCAGCCGCAGCGTGATCATCCTCTGGCCGCCACAGTGCTCCACCTGCTCCGCCAGCTGGTTGTCGCCGCGCAGCGTCAAATTGCTCGTGGCAGTGCTGTTGTGTGTGTGTGTGTGTTGGTTGGTTAGCTTGGATGAAACCCAATGTTGAAGGTTGTTGTTTATAGTACCCCAGTTTTGGCTCGTCTTCCTCCTCCTCCTCCTCATCCACATCCACAATCACATCGCTGTTGCCCAGCATTGTTCTCGAATTCACCCGGCTGTGGCTTCCCTCAGCGTCGCCGTTTACCGTTCGCGTTTCCATAATCTTTCTTACAATCGCAATTTTGTTCTCGAAGGGCTTTGTTTTTTATATTTTAGTTTTTTTAATTTATAAAAACAAAGAGCTTGACAATAATATAAAATAAATGTGCATACGAAAGGCTGCTTTGTTTACATTTCACAGGCCAAATCGTAAATATGTCGTAAACGAGGGCTGATCAATAAGTAACTAGTTTTTTTTTTCTATATATCAACAAAAATGTTCTCTTTTATTTCCACAAAAAAAAAAAGATTTTTTAAAGTATTAATAATTTTATTATTATTAATATAATTATTATTACTATTATTTATATTATAATTAATTAATTATAAAAGCTTTTTTGGAAAAAATATATTTATTTTTAATTTATTAGTAGATTTTCAAATAGTTCGATTTTAGAAGGCTATCAGTAATCTTTTCTAAACCGATCGAGACATTATTCCAAAAAAGAAAAAAATTATCACACTATCTGACGCGAATATATGTATATAATATAAGTTCTTAGTCTCTAGCTTCAAAAGCGACATTAACCAATAATTTAGTTAACGTTCCAGACACGTGAACTTGTTGAGTCACCCTCGTTGCTGTGTACTGTACTGTGATCTGTAGTTGTGCAATTGGTAATACTGTAAAAAAAGACCCATTACTTTATTGCCCTTTAGACAACGCAACAATATATAAATAGAAATGAAAAGTGGGAACAACAAAATCGAACGTCACCAATCTCTCAGATTACAGCAAGTGGCGATTATCAGTGAAACGTGTACTTATTTACAACCACACGCGAGCACAGACAACTGCATTAGCAGGAAATATCCGGAATGTAGAACAAAATGACACGCCCACTTTTTGCGCACACCTTTAACGGGCTGGGAATGGAAGCAGCGCGCGAACATATTGAATTTTGAATTTTGCAACACTCTGGCAAAACTGTGTGCAGGGTGTTTAGTTATCGATCAGTCGATAAGTGACTTATCGAAGTAGCTAACAAGACCGCCAAGTTCAAAAAGGTTACCTTCATGACGTTTGAGGATGTGTTTTGCAAATGTGGAAAGTTTCATTGTGACGCTTTGGGTTCTTCTAAGCCAAAACATAAACAACAAATAGAGAAATGTGTTGTGTGTGATCGTCACGGGTCAGTGTTCAAAGGTCCTCAGTTAATAACTGCGTCAATGTGACGGAAAACTCAGACAAGACATCAATTATTATGCCATTTTCGGTCTTGGCGCATGTGTGTACGTCGTCTATAGTACCTTCGAGACCTGATAACGCCGTCGAGTGTAAAGTACAAAATTCCGAAGCTTTACTTTTTTCAGATTTTAATAATCACTTTCTTTATTTTTGTAAATATGTATATATATATATATATATGTATATATTTATTGTTGTTTTTGTTAAATTTTAAACTAAGCGCTATAAATACTACACTACACTAGAGCACAATTAAAATCAAGGCAATTATGTTGACGTATGCATGTCGGAACACTTAATTAAATAGGGATTTTATAGGTATTTGTTCTATGCGAACCGAAGCATATGCCTACAAAGGGCTTATACGGCTATATTAGATATTAACTATTTAAAACTATGTTTTACAGGCAGCCTATGTTGATAACTACGACTACTGAATGTGTATTAATCAGCAGATACTACGCACTATAATAGCACTTGAAAACATACATATATACATATGTGTGTATATATAACTGTATGTATATATATAGTTAAGTATTTAGCCTAAGACATGAACGTGTGTTTGGCATGGTGTATGTGTCAATTAGTACGAGATTCAAGTTCATCCTTGCTTCAAATTACCATTAGGTTTCAAACTTAATAGCAAAGTATACGTGTGTATTTATCCTCCTTGTATGCTGGTAACATCCTTATTTTGGCAGGTAATTCAAAAGACAGACTTTGGCTTTTTGGCAGCACTTTATTTCTTGTCTTTGTTTGCTGCAACGACAAAACCAAAATAATAAATATTTGCCAGCTTCCACAATCGTTTTGACAATATTTACCTGTGTTGGCGCCTAAAACTTCAAATTGTCCTTGAGGTAGGCCTTGTGACGGACAACCTTCTTGAGGCAATTATCAGGGTCGTTGGCGGTGCCGCGCTGCTGGCAGACGTCCTCCGATTTGAGGACGAAACACTGCGTTTGCACCATGTTAAAGAAGAGCTTACCAATGGTGTTGGCTGCCTCGTCACCGGCCATTTTGAGGCAGGTGCGAAAGCGTCGATCGCAGCTGCAATGGGACAGCGTATATGGGCGATAATTGAACAGCTCATAGCGATTGGACATGGCCGGTATGTAGATCTTGCAGTGGTCATGCTTCCGGCAGCACTTGTCGGCCATCGATGCGCCGCCCAAGTGATTATACGTGCCATTCGCCGAATTGCCGCGCCCGCACCAGCGCGTATTGGGCGCTATAAACCAATCGGACACTTGGCGACGTCTCCGCGCGGGCGGCATATTTGCACCTGCAACAATATCGTCACCGATATCGTACGATTCGTGACGTAGCGACGCCCTGGCGCTGCTGCTAATGCTGCTGCTGCTGCTACTGCTGTTGTTGTTTGTTGGTGTTGCTGCACTTGCGACGGCAGCGACATTGGCGGGCAGCGGCAGCTGCTTGGCCGCGCACAGCTGCCAGGTTAGCACAATTATCGACAGTAGATAAATGTAATTGCACTTCATTGCGATTGAGATTGTCATTCTGTCAGTTTGTCAGCCAGCCAAACAGTTTTTATTCAATGTTGTAACGTATTCGCTTTTAAGGTTTCGGTATTCGCGTTTCACGTTTTGGCACGCTTCTTACACAAATGTCGCTTTAACTGCGAGGCGCTGCTGTTTTATACGTTCGCACGTTGCAGCTCGACTGGTGATTGCGATTTTTGTCTGTGCTGTGAGAGCAGGTGAACTGCTTAATATTCTCCAAAACAGTGCTGTGAAATGAACAGGTGTTCATCGTGACACAGCCTGCGCTAAAGCTTTCAACCAGTGCTGCACAACAACAAACTAAATCTCACATCTTATGAACGCGGCTGTCACTTAAAAAAAAAAAAAGTTGCAATTTTTAATCAGCTTTGGTTCAGCACAATTTCTACTACTGAACAAATAAAATACATATTTTGGTATATATTCATGGTTTCAGGTGTTTTCACTGGGTTATACTTGGAACGTACGTATACTTATTCATTAACGATAAGTTACCACAAAGAAATTATATAAATACTTAGCTAGCCGTTCGATTATGCACTGATTTAATTATCGAATGAATAAAATAACTAAATTATGACTCAAAACTAAACGATTGAATTTAATCAGCAAATTACACACTGAATGCATCGAATGATAAAAATAACTAAATTATGACTTTAGAACAATTTAGATTGAATTTAATCAGCATATTGAACTAAAATTGTTCAGTGCTACTGTTAGTGCGAAAACGTTAGCCGATGGGAACAGCTTATTACTCAGCTGTTCAAGTATCTGGCAGCTTGCAACACTAACCAGCATCAGCAATATTTTGTGTTAATTCACCTTAAAAACAATTTAAAGCTAGCACAGAGTAAAAACGGCACGTGAATGTGCGTTTTGGTGCGATGCAGCGACCTCAACCAGATGAAAAACCAGTGAAGCTGCACCAGCAGCAACAGCAGCAGAATCATCATCATCACCACCACCACCAGCATAACAGTAACAGTAAAATAAACAGCAATGGGGTACGCATAGCTGGGAGCAGCAATACCACGCCCACAGCAACTACGAATGTCGTTGGTGGGGCCACAGCGGTGCAACCGCCGCGCACGTTGGCGCTCAATCAAAACTATGCCACCTCGGACACATCCGGGGAGCACGATCACGATACGGAAAACCCGGACACAGCTTACGAGTGCGCCATTTGCATTGACTGGCTGAATGAGCCGGTGCTGACGTCGTGTGGCCATCGATTTTGCAAGAGCTGCCTCACCGACTGGCTGCAGAATCACAACCAGTGCTGTCCACTGGACAATAAGAAGCTCTCCGCAGAGCAGGACATCTTTCCCGATAACTATACGCGTCGCGAGATCGAGCAAATCAAGCACAAGTGCCCCAATTCGCCGCACGGCTGTGCCGTTGTGGCCTCGCCCATTGAGCTGCACCGTCATTTGCCCAGCTGCCCGTATCGCCGACAACAGCAACAGCAGCAGCTGGAGGAGAAGTGCCCCTTTGCCAGCATCAAGTGTGATTTTGTCGGTCGCCCGGAGACCAATCAATTGGAGGAGCACCTCAAAACAGATATGCCGCACCACATGCAGCTCATGTTGCAGGCCTTTCAACAAACAGCGATTGACACCTGGCAGCCGCACAAGACCGGTTCCAGCTCAGGCTCCGGTTCCCTGGAGAACGGCCACAAAAGTGGCCAGCTGCCGCCGCCACCACAGTATGCGAATGGCGTGGACGAACAAATCGTTCAGACCATGTACCAGCGCATCGTTGTGCTGGAGCAGCGCACACGGGAGCAGGAGACACGCATCGAGAATCTCAACAAGCAGCTGCGACTCCAGCAGCCGATCGATGCACGCTATAGCAACGGGACCATAGTCTGGCACATCGAACAGCTGCGCACACTGATCGAGAATTTGCGCGCCAATGCCAACAACCTAGCATATTCCCACGAATGCTATACGTCGCCGTATGGCTACAAGTTTTGTGCGCGGCTCAGCATACAGCCGCGTAAGCCGCATTTGCTCAGCCTGCATGTGCATCTGATGAAGTCGGAGAACGATTTCCATTTGGACTGGCCATTCAAGGGTCGCATCAAGCTGTGCATGGTGCATCCGGGAGATGCGAACCTCTCGCAGCATGACACCATCATGTCCAAGCCGGAGATACTTGCCTTCCATAAGCCGTGCGAAGCCATCAGCACGCGCGGCTTTGGATTTCTCGAGTATGCCAACATATCCAATATTATGCATTTGGGCTTTTGTGCCAACAATCGGCTCCTTATCAAGATCGAGATCAACATTGTCTGAATGTCGAACCGAAAGGCCAACATACCGTGAGCGCAAATATATATATATATATATATATTTTATATNAAAGGCCCACATCCTGTGAGCGCATATATATATATATATATATATATTTTATATAGACCTTATAGATATCTGTACGAGCATTAGTCAGACGGAAAACACAACATCACAGCCAAGAAGTTTTTATACCGTAGTTTAGAATCGAGTTTATCTCAACTGATATATATAGATACATACATACATATATATATACATAGTACAATAGCAACTCGAGTAAGCCAATTTTTGTACACATTTACATGCGCTTTATATAGTTGAGCAATTGAGCGAAATCGCTGTAAATCAATATTAATCTCCCCTCCTTCATTAAAAGAATCCCTCCCCGATTTTACACTGTTAGAGTTAATGGTAAAAACAGCTCAGTATCTGTAATCAGTGATGCAATACCTACCCAGATATTCTTATCGTTATATTAAATATTGTGTTGATTTTTTTTTTGTAATTGCCGAACGAAACATTTCCAGTCAATTTCATTGATTGTTAACACAAAAACGTCCAATTTGTTAAAAGTTGAATAATTTTAGCGTAGGTAACATTCCTTTTTTTATTTTTTGAAATCTTGATATCAAAGAGCAATATTCATAGTAGCATATATGCTAAAAATATATAACTATATATACAACATAGCAACAAACAGGCAGTATATTGCATAAACATTTATAATTATGGAGATACTTAATTAGCGAACGCTGCACAAAATTAATAAAGGACACTTTTGTACCAACAATTTTGGATATTTCATGATTTATACTTTTCAAATATTTTGTTCTCTGAATTTTTGTCAACTACATGGAAATGCTGAAACCGGATTCTATTACTTTTTGCTTTACCTCAATTCACTCTTTAACTTAAGTTTTAATCCCATGGTGCAAGACATGGCCAAAAGCTCTTGGCCAGCTAAGACTGAACTGATTTTTGGAATATCAGTCTTATAGATTCTAGAGGATGTCTGCTGCAGATGCAGATTCTGCTATAAATAGGCTGTAAACGTATATTAAACCGGCAAGAAGCCTTGCTAGAGATCTGTAACTTGCTAGTCAGAACCAGGACCCTATGAAATAATATTAATATTATTTGATTTAAAATTTTCGAATTTAATATTTACATTGCAAGCGCCACTTTAAGCTAGGACTTATGGTTATTACAACTAGGCTATGGGACGCCAGCTGCCCACCGCCGCAACGGTAACGACTTCAACATGGGATGCATTCGGTTCTTGGATCAGTTCAATTGTGACCGCCTCCTGCAGCACTTGCTCGACGGGTTCGCCCTCCGCTTCGACGGGCGCAGCCAGCTCAACAATGGATGTGGTAACAGCTTTGGCCTTTGCTTTCGCCCGGGCCCGGGCCGATTCGTGGGTGCGCATGTGTGCGTTGAGGCCGCCGGATTGGGCGAACGTCTTGTTGCAGAGCTTGCACGAATATTTGCGCTGCTCCGAGTGGAGCATCTTGTGGACGCGCAGCGCTTTCTTGCGCTGAAACGTGGAGCCGCACACATCACAGACAAACGGTCGCAGGCTCGTGTGCGAGACGGCGTGCACGTTGAGGTCATGGAAGCTGTAAAACGCCTTGCCGCATACCTCACACTTGGCGGGCCGCTCGCCGGTGTGACGTCGCATGTGGGCGGTGAGGACGCCGCGATCGCGACACGGACGTCCGCACACCTCGCAGATGCACGGCATCCGTCCGGTATGGCAAATATTGTGCGACGTCAGCTCCTTTTGCGTGTAGAAGGTGGCCTCGCAATCCGGCTGCTGGCACTTGAACGGCTTAATGCCGCTGTGCCGCTGCCGGTGGCGCATCATGTTGCCCGACTGGGTGAACGGCTTGCCGCAGATATCGCAAAAGATGCCCGTGTGCTTCCATCGATGGCCTCGCAAATCGCGCTCGGTGCGGAAAGTCTGATTGCACTCATTCTCATCGCATTTGTAGATCTTGGTGGGGCCCTTCCGTGAATTCCGACGCACGCATCCTGCTGGCGCTGCTGATACTGTTGTTGTTGTCGTTGGTGTTGCATCTGTTGCAAGCCTGTGAGGCTTTGCTGGCTTGCGCATATTGTGTTTGCTGCGCTTGTGGCTCTGCAGACTGCGCTGGGTGTTGTAGGCGCGCTCACAACGATCGCACTGGAAGAGCATGTCTCTGGCATCGTCCTCCTCCACGTCGTTGTCATCGGAAGCCGCATCTTCATTTATTTCGAGATGAACATTGCTGCCGCTGGCGCTGCCCTCTGATGGCATCCAGTCCAGATTTGCGTCCATGGCCGTTTCAGTTGTTTGCTGCTCCAACACGTTCTTGACTGCCGCTTCTCGTCGCCTGCGCCGAGTTACAATTGTGCATGTCTCATCCAGATCTTCGGCTGCAGCAGTGATATCTGCATCTTTATCAGTCTCGTGCTCCTGATCGAGCAGCGCTATCTGGGCCAAATCCACATGCACACGATCATTGCACTCCTGAGTCTCGTCATGTGCAATCGGGTCATCCTCGGACTTAATGGCCAGCGGCTCGACCTCCACCTCCACCGGCGCGTCCAGATGCTGTTCTTCTGTCTGTGCATCAAACAGCTTGCAGTCTTCAGTCTCCGTGTCCGTCAGATGCTTTAGCCGAAAGTGCTGTGGAAATCCCTCGTATGGCAGCCGTTGTCCGCACAGTGCACAGCAAACATCGTAGCTGGTGGGGCCTACACAGAGCACCTCGCCGCAGCGAAAATTAAAATACGACTGGGCAAAATCCGTTGGAGGCTGCAATTTAATCATCCTGCGGAACACTTGCAGTGGAGTAGCTCTGAAATCGGTGCCATTTATGTTTGGCGTCGCATTAGGCTCCAAATTGAATCTGCTGTCACCAAAGTTGTATCAAATAGTTCCGGACAAGTTCGATTGAACAACTCAACACAATGAATTACCGCCGTTCCAGATTTAAGTTCATCGTTTATGCCCAATTTCTCTAGTTTTGTTCGTCGGACTTTAATTATTCTTCATTATTATTGCATTAATAAATGAATAATATTGGGCCTGAGAAGAACAGAAACAACGATATTGGGACAGAAACGAGCATACCGAATGATGAACTAAGTGAACAACTGCATATTGAACTACGGTGTACAACTCTAGCTGTCACAACAAACATCACCCAAAGCTGAAAGATGTATCGATTACAATGTTTTATAGCATAGCTATCGACGCATTTACTGTGTGTAAAATACAAAAACAAAATAAAGTAAACTTTAAAGCTTTAAGAGCAAAAGAAAACAACATTTAAAATGTAAAAGCGCAAGAAGAAAAAGCGGTATATTTTCATATCAATGGTCGTTCGTTCTGTGCGCCAATAAAGACGATAGACGATACGTGACATCTTTCAAAATCGTGCAGTTTAAGTTTAAATACGTTTAGTGTTGTATACAACGTGCAAAACGACATGCATTTCACACACTGGCAGTAGCCGCCCGTTGTGTATTCGTGTATACACTTTTTTCTAACTGCGGCCACTATATTGATTTTTCGCCCCCGCTTTTACTCTGAACATTACGGCACCAGCGGAACAAAAACATTTCAAATCAATTGTCAAGATGTCGGAGAGCGCCGCTTCAGCCAGCAATGCCAGTGCCAATGAGAAGATGGCCAGCTTGCTGAAGGAGGCGGAAAATTTGAAAACAAAACTGGAAGAGGAGCGCCAAAAGCTGAACGACGTAAATCTGTCGAACATTGCGGAAAGGCTGGAGCAGATTGCGTATGTGAACATAAAGCCGCGCAAGGTGCTGAAAGGACATCAGGCTAAGGTGCTCTGCACCGACTGGAGTCCCGATAAGCGACACATTATCTCATCCTCACAGGATGGACGGCTAATCATTTGGGATGCGTTTACCACGAACAAGGAGCACGCTGTCACAATGCCTACCACATGGATAATGGCGTGCGCGTATGCACCGTCTGGTAATTATGTGGCCTGCGGTGGGCTGGACAATAAAGTGACCGTCTATCCGATTACCTCGGATGAGGAAATGGCCGCCAAGAAGCGCACCGTGGGCACACACACCAGCTACATGTCATGCTGCATCTATCCCAACTCCGATCAGCAGATACTCACGGGCAGCGGAGACTCCACCTGTGCACTGTGGGATGTGGAATCTGGGCAACTGCTGCAGAGCTTTCATGGTCACTCCGGCGATGTCATGGCCATTGATTTGGCGCCAAACGAGACGGGCAATACATTTGTCTCTGGCAGCTGTGATCGCATGGCCTTCATTTGGGACATGCGCTCCGGCCATGTGGTGCAGTCCTTTGAGGGCCATCAGTCGGATGTGAATAGCGTTAAGTTTCATCCATGCGGCGATGCTATCGCCACCGGATCCGACGACAGCAGCTGCCGCCTGTACGACATGCGTGCCGATCGCGAGGTGGCCGTCTTTGCCAAGGAGAGCATCATCTTTGGTGTCAACTCGGTGGACTTTTCGGTCAGCGGCCGCCTGCTCTTTGCCGGCTACAATGACTACACCGTCAACCTATGGGATACGCTCAAATCGGAGCGAGTTTGCCTTCTGTACGGCCACGAGAATAAGGTATCCTGCGTTCAGGTCTCGCCGGACGGCACCGCGCTCTCCACTGGCAGCTGGGACTACACCATCCGTGTGTGGGCCTAATTACGCTATGCATTTACATATGGATGTATGCAACATATATGTAAATTGAACCTGTTGAGCATCCTCCTTGGAGTGCTCCTGCTGTTCGTCAGTTTTCAGAATATATGTAAAACATTTCCTTTTATTTTTTTGTTACCTTTTTTTTGTTTTGTTTTGTTGTTTTTTTTTTTTGTGAAATATCACAAGTGTTACGCTAAAAACTATATACTTTAAGTATTACAAACCAAAGAGAAAGCTCGTGTATTTCTATGTAAACTTATTATGCGCCTAGTTCTAAGTTCCTGTTCGAAATAAATGTTGAAGCGAATCCACGCTGTTTATTTGAGTTCAATTCGGTATTTATGCTAAGCTTTTTCAAAAGAAAATTCCTCATTTTATATTAGTTCGATGTTGGTAAACTAATTGTAGCTGGGCTTTCCATCGATATTTTGTTATGGTGATTGGAAATTGATCATTTTTGTCAGCTGCACAGTAATACCAGTAATCCCAGTCATGTTTTCCAAATTTGAGTCGAATATCGGGAAAAACACATATGTTTTATATATATTGGTGCTAATAGCGTAAAAAACTAAAAAGTTGCATATGAAAAACCATGTTTTATTGCAGTTAAAAAATATAGTTTTGGGCGGGTTTTTGAAAAAAGTATTGTCTTAATTTCTTAATAATAAAAGTACATGGTTGATAAGGTGAAATAAAAGTAATAAATAGCGATTAGGATTAAATATGCAAGAATATATGCATATGTACTTATATATAAGGTTTCCCTACTATGAACAAATATTTACAGCTTTTTTTTTTGTAATATTCTATTTTAAACATAACTTTTTTGCTTAGAACAACATTAATAATTGAAATTTATATAGAATCAAGACTATTGCAATATGACAAACACATGTGAAGTATTGAAAAACACTGTACAATTTGTCTCCGGCGATCCAGCTGGGGACTAATAGGGAGGAGAGGACAACGCTGGTCTGGCTTCGGCGATGCCATTGACGGCCTGTGATCGGTGGCCGCGCATGTGCGCCGAGAGACCAGCTGCCTGTGCGTACGCATTGCCGCAGATCTTGCATTTGAACTTTTTAACGCCCAGGTGGAGATGCTTGTGGTGATAGAGGGCTTTGGGGCGCGAGAAGGCCGCTTCGCATTTGTCGCACTTGTATGGCCGCTCTGTGGAGTGCATCGCCTGGTGTTCGTTGAGCAGCGACTTGGACGCAAAGCAGCGTGCGCACGTCTGGCACTTGAACGGCTTCTCGCCGGTGTGCGTGCGTCGATGGACGATGAGGGCGTCGCGATACCGCGATCGGTAGCCGCACAGCTCGCAGACGTAATTGCGCTCTGTGCTGTGGACGCGCCGATGCGAGGTGAGATTGTGCTGGCTAACAAACGATTTGCCGCAATTCTCGTACTCGCATTTGTACAAACGCAGTCCCGAATGTCCCTGAACGTGACGCAGAAGCGTTCGTGAACTTTTATAGACCTTGTCGCACAGATTGCACGCAAAATCCGTATGTTCCTTGCGGCGATGTGTTTCCAAAGCGCGATCCACGTCAAATGTGGCGCCACAATCGTTGCACCTGAAGCCCTGCGGATGCGGATGGCTCATTTTAAGATGTATATTCAGATATTTGAGCGATGCGTATTTGCCCGCACAGTGTTTGCATTTGTACTCCTTGGGCTGGCGTTGTTTCTGCGGAAAAAAGCCAAAACATAAGTGAGAAAAACACGAATTGAATGGAACTCACCTTAAATACGGATTGCGTTTCCTGCGCTTCGTTGCCTGTATCGTCATCAGCATCGTCTAAATGATAGCTATCTTCTTGAACACTGTCCAGCGCGTCGTCACTGTGGGAACTGTCCGCACATTGGACACTTTCCGACTCTAGCTTGACCTCATTGGAGAATGAGCAGACTCGCAATGGTTCTGTGGCCACAGCATCAGTGACATCTTCACTAGCGTCCGATCCATCTTCAGATAGAATATCGCTGCATTCTCCCAATGGATTTGATGTTGAACTGATTGGTTGCTGTTGTGGTGCATCACTGCTGGATGGGACTGTGCGCGGCTTGCCATTGTGGTCGAAGTGCACGTTACGTATGTGCATTGAGAAATCCTCAAAGGCAAAGTGCTTCATTTCGCATAGGCAACAAACAAACTGAAAACTGCAGAGTTCGCTGTCGCTTTCGTAGTATATCTCGCCGCATTTAGGGCGCAGCTGCTGCTTGGCATGCAGCCGCGAGAAGTCCACATTGATTAGACACTGCTTTAACATGCTGTGCTTGGTTTTATTGCAATAACTGGCATAAAAACAAATATAAACAAGTTAACTGACAGGCAAATGCCAAAACAATGCCTCGATAACACCAGCTAGATAGCAATAACAAAGCAATCGAAGTAACGTCAGTGTTGGCAAACACGTACGTGTTACGCGCGCTAATTTAAATAGTTCGCTTTAATATCGGCAGTTGCGCGCCCGTTACGCTGACGATGCCAACGTTTGTGCTGCGCATAACCAGCTGCCTGTGCATAGGACTTTTCACACATAGCACAATTGTATCGCTTGACCTCCGAATGAAGCGGCCTGTGGTGATAGAGAGCACGCGCACTTAGAAATCCTGCATTACAATCCTTGCACACGTAACGACTGCGCCGCTGTTGCGCGTCCATGTGTTGTTCCGTGTGTGTGGTCAGCTGGTAACGCGCCGCGAAAGATGCACTGCACAGATTACAGCGAAATGGTCGCTCCCCGGTGTGCCGCCGTTTATGCACCATCAAATTGCCGCGTATGCAAGTCCTATAGCCGCAATACTCGCACATGTGACGAAGCACTTTCTCCTTCTTGAAGCTGTGCTTCCGTCTTGCGCCGGACTTGATCGCCTCCTGGAACAGCAATGCGATTAGAACCGAAGTGAATCAATTTTATCCACACAGTGCACTTACCAGAGCTTCACCGGCCATTGTCACGCAGCGTATGCTAAATTTAATCGTTGGCATTATGTTAAACGCGCGATTTGGCATTTGTGGCTCGATTAATTGTTGTCAAAAGCAGCTAAAATTAAATTGCAAGACAGCCGCTCCCGCTCCCCAATCACTGAAACAAAAATGAAATTTGATTACAACAAAGGAGACCTATCGATATTGTATAATCGATAATCGATTGTTAAATTTGAATTGCGCTCCGCGAATGAAACGAAATGGATGAAAAACGATCAGATAAGAATTTTATAGCTTAGAACACATAAAACGTGCTGCATACATAGTATATGTATGTATGCAAGCAACAAAATGTATTACGCCTAACCTATGCCTGAGTTCTTAGATTTAAAAAACAATAACAAGTTACAAATAAACTAGATTTCTAATTGGAAGATATGAGTTTGCCCCTAATTGCAGTTGGCCAATTGTCATCATCAGCATCGTAATCCGCAATATCAGCCATTCAACTCCTCATTGCGATGCTTCCGCATGTGGCCAGCCAATCCCGCTGCCTGTGCATAGGCGTTGCCGCACAGCTTGCACACAAACTGCTTGGTCGCCGCGTGCAGGAATTTGTGATGGTAGAGTCCCTTCTGGCGGGAGAACGTGGCGCCGCACACCTTGCACACATGCGGCCGTTCCGTTGAGTGCATGGCCATGTGCTCGCGCAGGCCCGAATGGGAGGGGAATCGCTTGTCGCACACCTTACAGCCAAACGGACGCTCGCCGGTGTGACTGCGCAGATGGACGCGCAGCGTCTCCTTGTTCCGGCAGCTGTAACCGCAGCTCTCGCAGACAAAGTTCTTCTGCTCCGAGTGCACCTTGCTGTGGTTGCGCATGTGGCGTGTCGTAAAGAAGCGCTTATCGCAGCCGGCATGGCTGCAGGCCACATTCCGTTCACTCGTGTGCTTCAGCTGGTGGCGCTTCAGTTCGTGGCGTGTCTTGTAGCGGCGGCCACAGACCACGCACGGCGCTCCGCCGTGCACCTTCACCACGTGCTCGTCCAGCAGGCGCAGGCGCGGCATTTGCGCGTTGCACTCGAGACAGACGAACGCCTCCGTCCGGCTGATGTCGTGATCCCGCTTTACATGCTGGCGCAGCGTGTACTTGCCGTGGTAGACTTTATCGCAGTGCTCGCATTTGTATTTGACGGACGACTTGGGCACATCCAGTTTAGGCGGCTCATAGTCCGCGTCTTCGTCTCCATCTCCCTCCACGTCGCCGTCGTCGTCATCGACATCTGTGATGGCCACATCCGAGCCAGCATATTTGTGCTGGCGCTCCATGTGGCGCTCCAGTGACTTTTTGCTTTGATACGCCTTGTTGCAGAGCGTGCAGGTCAACTGCTCCTTTTTGGCTGCACTACAGCCATCGGCATTTTCGATGTCCGACTCCTCGTTGTAGTCCACTTTGTGGGTACGCGGCTGTCGCTTTTGCTCCGTTACGGCGCTGCCGGCGCTCCTCTCCCATTTCATGATGCTATTCGTCAGGCCAACGGGATCTTCATCGCCGTCATCATCATCCTTCTCCAGCAGCTGTTTCGTCTCGTCCACAAATTCGTTTTCACTGTGCTCATCATAGGCCACCTCGTACCAGGAAAACGGATTCGCCTGCGGCAAGTCCTCTGGCTGCTCCTGTTTGGGCAGTAGCGCCTCCGCCTTGAGCAGCCCGTTCTCGAAGTGCTCGTTCTGGACGTGCAGCAGAAAATCGGCAAAGACGAAACTCTTCATCTCACAGAAGGCGCAGTCGATGCGATAGCTGCTCAGACTCTGGAAATAGACCTCGCCGCACTTGGCATTGGCAATGCCGGCAAATGTGTCCGGCCTGAGTGCCTTCAGCATTTTTGTGGTACCTATTTGCACTTCTGCTAACTCCTGCACATTTGTTTATTTTCGAGTTATTCACAGCCAGCTGCAACAAGCTGTGCAACGCAACGCAAACAAATCGTATTTCCGATTTGATTTCGATTGTCTGGTCAAGCAGCTGTTCTCAGCATATCACGTTTTGCAGCACTGTCCCCTTACAAAATAATCAATTGGTTGGCGCTAATTAGAATACGTTCTCTTTTCACTGATTCGTTCATATCTAATGGAATAAGTGGCTTGAATTAGCGCATAATAACTGCATCGGTGTTCTTTAAATTATTTACAGTAAGCTGGGCAACAAAACGCCAGCAAACCGCACTTTCAATTTGATTTCGATTGGGTAGTAAGCGTTTTGACGTTTTGCAGCACTGTGTGTCAATTGGTAGGCGCCAATTAGAATATTGTAGACCAATAAGGATATATTTTATAGAATTTATCTTAAGATACGTGGATTCTAGTAAGATTTCTGATGTGTAACATTGTTAGTTAATGTAATTCTAATTTATTTACAAAAGTTGTTTATTGACTGCCTGACTCCGAGATACTGATTGCTACTCAAACTCTGTGGACCATTTCTTGATAAACCCAAAAGCAGTCATTGCGTTAGTTCGGAATCGCTTTTTGAGTGACTCAAAAATGTCCACCAATTTGCGAATAATGGTTTCCTTGTTGGATCGCCACTACTGCGTGGTTGTCTTCTGTGATTGCTTCAGCTGTAGATCTTCCTGATCTTAATCGTAAACTGCCTCGGTGAAAGTTTTCCAGAGTATTCTATAATTATATTTTATAATAGTAACATGAGCATTGTTTATAAAAAAAACCCAATTTAAAACATACATTATTTGATTGCACTAAATTGCAAAATTAACATTAAATACTGGCTTTCGACTTTCTGGCAGTGTCCTCTTCATTCCAAACTTGACTGTGGCAATGTGAATATATACAATATATACAAAATAATGGCAATATGTCTTTGACAGTCGGGCTGTTTTCTGAATAAACAAGAGTTTGACCTTATTTAATAATAGCAGCTGGCTTGACATGTATTAGCTGGTGCTGTTGCAGGCGATTGGCGTCTGGAAACTTTTTGCCACAGCACTCACAGCCGTGTTTGGCCAGGCGGTAATGCTTCTTGAGCTTGTGGGTGCTCAACGTGGAAGCGCTCCGGTAGCTTTTGCCGCACAGCTCGCAGGCGAAGGGCAAATGCGCCAAACTGAGATCGGGATTGACTGTCGCCTCGGACGCATGCAGCCGGCGTGCATGGGTATCCATTTGGTTGCGGGTGTAGAAGCACTTGTCGCAGCTGGCGCAGGCCCAGCGGCGCACCTGCGTGTGCCGTGACTCGTGGCTGAGCAGTGCGCTGCGGTGGGTGAACAGCTGCTCGCAGTGGCTGCACTGCAGCGCCTGGCGCTGCTCATGGGTGCGCAGGTGACGCGTCAGCGTGGAAACGGCCCGGAACTGTTTGCCGCAGAGCTCGCACTGATGCGGCTTGCTGCCCGTATGAATGTTCAAGTGCGTGTCGAGCAGATAGCGACGCCGAAATGTGCGTCCACAATACCCGCATGTATTTGACTTGCTCTTCTCTGGCAATTTTGGCGCACACGTTTCGCTCCAACTAAAATCCAATTTGCCGTTATTGGCTGTGAGTGCATCATGTCCATTCGCTGTCATCGTTGTCGGCACAATCATCGGCTCCTGTAGGCACTCTACCACGCTCGTCCCATTCCCGGACTCTCGAGTGTGTAGCTCGTCCAGCTTTTGATTTGGTTCGCTTTGCAGCTTTGGCTGCAAATGTTCGCTGCAAAAGTGCAGCCGGAATGCGTCGAAGTCCAGCATAAGTATGCCGCATAGGCAGGTTATTGAGAACTTTGATTCTGCGTCGGTCTTTTCGCAGTGTATTTCGGCACATTTCGTGCTAACTTTTGCAGCCAATTCGATAATTTCGACCATTTCTCAACTGGTTGATACAAAACAAATTAGACAAATAGTAAACATTCACCAACACTAACTAAAATCTCTGCGACAAACGAACATGACGTCATAATATAAGCTTGTGATTTGTTTATACATCCTTTCAAAATGCTTGATTGCAATACGATCACAATTCATATTTAAAGCAAAAAAGTGGAGTTATTATTCGGTTATACCTATGGTAGATTTAGTGGTCTGATTGATAATTTATTTATTTATTACGATAGGTAGTTTATCTTAAACTTGGTAATTGTTATTTCGATATGACGTCACAGTTTTAAGAGCTCGCATTACTTTGCATAACCTGTGGCTGAGTTGTGCTCCGTGCTATTTATCGAATTATTAATTTCGGTCTTTCGATATATGTTTTGTAGTATATTTATCAACACTGCCATCGGCAAAAGCAGCACGCGATTTGTGATTGGTGGATGGCATTAACATTTGCAGATTCGTGTACGTCCTCATTATTGTTCAACCTGAAGTCATTTGGTGGCAACATGCATCCCGATCTCACCGAGCGCATTCTACAGCATTTGGAGTCGGTCGACACAGTCGATACTCTAGATTTATCTAAGCAGTTCAATGTTGACCACCAGAAAGTTGTCGGCGCCCTGAAGAGCATTCAGGCACATGGCGATTTGGTCAGCGCCGAGACGGCCACGCACAAGACCCTCGGGCTAACCGACGAGGGTCAATCAGTGGTCGAGCAGGGCAGCCACGAGGCCATCGTGTACGCTTCGGTGCCGGCGGAGGGCATTGCCCAGCCCGCGCTGATGGCTGCCGGCGGACCCAATGCTAAGGTGGGCTTTAGCAAGGCCATGTCGCAGGGCTGGATACTGTTGGACAAGAGTGTGAATCCGCCGTTGATCAGGCGCAAAGTGGACAAGATTGTTGACAATGTGAAGGAGCAGCTGGTGCTGGTGGCCAGTGGCAGGGCACAATTGCCAGCCAAGGATGTCGCCGATTACAAAAAGCGCAAGCTGCTTCAGGAGACAACCACAAAGAGCTTCATACTTCGCAAGGGTCCAGAATTTGCTACAACGCTGACCAAACTGGAAACGGACCTCACCATGGATATGCTGACCAGCGGTCTCTGGGAGCAGCTGAAATTCAAGGCGTATAACTTTGATGCACTGGGCGCGACTCCGACGCGGGGTCATCTGCATCCGTTGCTTAAAGTGCGCACAGAGTTCCGTCAGATCTTTTTGGAGATGGGATTCTCGGAGATGCCAACCAACAACTATGTGGAATCTTCATTCTGGAACTTCGATGCACTATTCCAGCCCCAACAGCATCCAGCACGCGATGCGCACGATACGTTCTTCATTATCCATCCGGCGCAGAGCCACAAGTTTCCACAGGAGTATTTGCAGCGCGTGAAGGACGTGCACTCAAACGGTGGCTACGGATCGATGGGATACGGTTACGATTGGAAGCTGTCGGAAGCGCAGAAAAATCTGCTGCGCACCCACACAACAGCTGTAAGTGCACGCATGTTGTTCAAGCTGGCCAACCAGGAGGGTGGCTTCAAGCCAGCCAAGTACTTTAGCATCGACAAGGTGTTCCGCAACGAGACACTGGATGCGACCCATCTGGCCGAATTCCATCAAGTGGAGGGTGTTATTGCCGATGTTGGTCTGACGCTAGGCGATCTGATTGGTACTCTGTATGAGTTCTTCCGTAAATTGGGCATTACACAGCTGGAGTTTAAGCCAGCGTATAATCCGTATACGGAGCCGAGCATGGAGATATTCTGCTATCATCCCGGTCTGGCCAAGTGGATTGAAGTTGGCAATTCGGGCGTCTTCCGGCCGGAACTGGTGCTTCCCATGGGACTGCCGGAGAATGTGAATGTTATCGCTTGGGGCTTGTCGCTGGAGCGACCTACAATGATCAAGTATGGCATCAACAATATTCGGGATCTGGTTGGACCCAAGGTCGATTTAAAAATGGTTGAAGAAGGCCCCATCTGCCGATTGGATCATGTGTAGCTTTTCAATTGTCAATCTTAATTATTTCTAAATATATATGTACATACATTCGAGCAGTTAAATGTTCGCGCGCATGTAAAGATATTAACCAGAACTGTTTTGCAACACCGATAGTCGCCGAAGTAACACTACTAGTTCACAATCGAAGAAGTTGATCACAAAGAAAACGTAAACAAAAAGAGAAATCGAAACTGAGAGTGTCAGTTTTGTTTTTGTTCTAACGATTGTTTTTATTTATTTTTTTTGTTCTGTAACGTCGCCACTGTAGATGATGGCAAATGCTGACTTAGATCTGGACAAGGAAAACTCGCAAACCCTGCAGCAAGCCATCCATCTGGAGTTTGGCACCCAAAATGCCAGTGAATCAACAAAATCCCACATTTCGATTGGGACAAAACTTATTATACCACAGCTAAAGATACCCCAAACGAGCGCTACATCTGAGTCACGCGCTGCACAAGAGGAGCACCAGCGTATCGCAGATGCCCGTAATAAACAGCTGCTTAAAGAGATAAAACGCCGCCGTGAAGAAAGAGAGGCAAGCGGGACAAGTAATGCATCCACAGACCTACCAGTACCCGCCATATATGGCAGCGGAAGTCAACTGGGCAAACTGCCGTTGGGTGGCGGGTTCACCATACCTAAACTGCGTACAGCTTCGGGGGAGCCGCTCGACGAGCCAAAACTTAACATACCGTTGCTCAACAAGCTGCGCAGTCAAAACAATTCACTGGAGCTGACCAAGCTGGAAAAGGGCGTGAACCAGCTGAAAATAACCGACGACGACGGTGGCGACAGTGCCAGGCTAAAGGGCATACAGAAGGAACAAAAAGCGTCGACAGCGCTGATCGATCTGACCTCAACTATTATTGCTGGCCAGAAAGATGGACCGCCGCGGGAGGCAGCAAGCAAGCTGTGCCACAAGGCAGCCGTTGTGGAACACTTTGATATCCCATTCATTAGCTGCGACAACGTTCGTAATCCCCGACTCTCCGCTAGCATGCTATCCAAGAGGCGACAAAACAGTGAGTCTGGGGAATTGGAAGCACCTGTTGCGAGTATCTTGGAGAAGTCAAGTGACGTGGGCAGCATGTTGGATGCAAGCGTTGGCTATCCCAGGCCACGAAGGCCACAGCTCAAGTACGCTGCCTCAGCGCTGGAGCTGCAGCACCTGAAGATGTATCAACGGGAGGACTACGGTACAAATATAAAACGCTTTCGTTTCGATACTCCATCACCCGATGAGATTGTAAAAGAGGCGCTGCAGAAATCCTGGCGCATATCGCGCACATAGTCTTAGTAGTAGCTTTGCTTTATACCTAAGTGTACAAGTTGACATTAAAATTTATTTAAAATCTCTGCAGCAATGAAACATTTTTTATTAGCTTGTAGTTTCCTTATCGATATTTTATAACTATCGATAAGTGAAAATACATCGCTCTCGCTGAATACATAATTTCAGACAAAAGAACATACACATTCACGCACACACACACACACACACACATATAGGCGCAGACGAAAGAAGCAGAAGCATTTGAGGAGAATGCGAATAAGAACTGCGTATATGTGTGTGGAAATACAAAACAGCAGACACAACGAACGGTGTGCTTTTTCGGCATAGATCTCAAGCCTCAGACGCAATAAATCAATACAAATTCAACGCACAGTCTCATCAAAAAACGTCAACAAATAAACCGCTGGAATAAATTGTGATCAAACAGCTGTGGAAGTGGAAAGGGCACTAGAAAAGTAATCATAAAGTGCGAAAGGTCAGCAGCAGGAACATTTCGCTGTATATAAAAAACGGTGTTTGTGTGTGTGTGTGCGTGTGTGTGTCTAGCTGTCACTTTCTTGCGCGCGCACAAGACACAAATTGAATTCAGCGACCACCCCTCGCTCCCGACAGTTCACAAAACCAAGACAAAACTTGACGTACGCGCCCGGTTCCGGTGCCATCGCTGTGCCACCCCCGCTGGTCGGTTACTCGTCCCTGGATCCATCAAGAACGCAACACTCAGTTGCAGTTACATACAGACATACAGACAAACGTGCATATGTATATTTTCATATAAGTGGAAGTGTGTGTTGTATTTCCTTTTTGGTTTCGCTGATATCCATAAGATCGCTATCCACATCCAGCTGCAGGCATTGGGCGCAGGTGCCGGCGCCATCGTTGCTGTTGTGCTGCTCTGTTTACATGTGGATACCGTTGTGCAGGTAAAATGCGTATATACACACACATGCATGCATGGTAACACAATAAGTGTGAGTGAGCGCTGTTTTTTCAACTTCATTTCATGTTTGCCATTTGCAGCTTATGCGCTGCAGACAATTCCAGATGCCAAAGGCTGGGCACACCTAATTATTAATGAGCTTTGATTTACTGCGATGTGTGACCAGGCGGCAGTTAATATCTTGTCCTCACTAATCCGTTGTACGTTGCCTGTGTTCAGGATGTTTGTTTTTAATTCGTCCATATTTACTTTAAAAGCCATCAAGGACACTGCTATACAGCCCGCAATCATACATACACACATGTTTAAAAACACATATATACATATGTATGAAGAACAGTTTCATAAATAACTTGTTTTTTATCTGATAGAAAATTAACGCTTGTTTTTATCGATTCAATTAACTATAAAAAGTAGCGCATTTAGTTTCGGTCTTATTTTCTTGTGAAAAAGGATTTGCTGTTGTGTACAAGTGGTATTTCTTCGTAGGTGGCGCTGCAGACAGTTGACCTTGGCACAAAACGCCCCCCTAGAAAAAATTGTACACACACACAGTGCACAGCTTTGATGCTGTTATTGTTATTGGCAAAGAAGCAACAGAAATCGTTAGATTGATTATACACGACTTTATGCTCTTGCCCGCTCCATCTTTCGCAAATATACTTACACACAAGCACGCACTGGCTCGTAATTATCACAAACATCATCATCATCATAAGGTCTCATGTTTTTTATCAGTTCGAAGGGGGGGAAATCATCGCAGACACTCGCACACACATGCATGCAAATTATCAAATTTTTGTTATTTTAGCAGCACACACACACACACACACGCACGCTCAATCACAGTGTTAAAAGAAGAGAGGGAGAGAGAAAGAGAGATAACTAACTATTGTGAACATTTTTAGAACGCTGTCAACAACATTGGACGCTGCGAAGCAAAACAAAGCGTGAAACGGCTGTAAAGCAAAAGTGTTGGGAAACGTCAATTGGCCGCACTTGGATATCCCCGTTGGAGACTGCAACGAGTCCAGCGAAATCTAACGAAGCACAGAAACACAATTATAAAGGCAAACAACAGTTGTTTGAGCATTGACGGAGGTTGCGTTCCAGGCGCGCTTGTGTAGCGTTAGGCCGGCTTTGTGTGTTGTACGCGTGTGCTGGGGGAGGTGGGCGCGGTTGAGTGTCCACTGATCGTGAGATGTTGCCATTCACTCCGCAAGTGGTTAAACGTTTGTTAGCACTCAAAAAGGGCAACGAGGACAACAGTGTCGAGGGCAAGTGGTCCGAGAAGGCCGTCAAGAATCTGGTGAAGAAAATCAAAAAGAATTCACAACTCGAGGAACTAGAACGCGCCATCTCCACACAGAACTGCAACACACGGTGCGTGACCGTGCCGCGCAGCAAGCCCGCTGCCACCGGCGAGAGCCTACGCAAGGGTTTACCGCACGTCATCTATTGCCGTCTGTGGCGCTGGCCCGATCTGCAGTCGCAGAATGAACTGAAGCCGCTGGAGCACTGCGAGTACGCGTTCCATTTGCGCAAGGACGATATTTGCATCAATCCGTATCATTATAAAAAGATTGAGCTATCGATATTGGTGCCCAAATCGCTGCCAACGCCCCCCGACTCCATAGTCGATTATCCGTTGGACAATCACACACATCAGATACCAAATAATACAGAATACAATGCTGCAATAATACGCAGCGCCTCGCTCAGTCCGCCACAGTATATGGAATTGGGTGGCAGCAGCAGCAGCAACAGCAGCGCCACCAATAACGCAGCCGCAACCGGAGCCGGCGGCTACCAACAGCAGCAACAACACCACAACCACCAACAACAACAGCAGCAGCAACAACAACAGCACTCGCCGCTATCTTTTGGCAGCGTGGTGGGCGTGGGCCAGAACTTGCCACCGGGCAGCTGCAACATGGACTCGCAATCCAGCGTGCTCAGCGTGGGCAGCAGCATACCCAACACGGGCACCCCGCCGCCGGGCTACATGAGCGAGGATGGCGATCCAATTGATCCCAATGATAATATGAATATGTCGCGGCTAACACCGCCAGCCGATGCCGCACCAGTGATGTACCATGAGCCGGCCTTCTGGTGCTCCATATCCTACTATGAGCTAAATACCCGTGTGGGTGAAACATTTCACGCCTCACAGCCATCGATCACGGTGGACGGCTTCACCGATCCATCCAACTCAGAGCGCTTCTGCCTGGGCCTCCTATCCAATGTGAATCGGAATGAGGTCGTTGAGCAAACCCGTCGCCATATCGGCAAAGGTGTTCGCCTCTATTACATTGGCGGCGAGGTCTTTGCCGAATGCCTCAGCGATTCGTCAATTTTCGTACAGAGTCCCAATTGCAATCAGCGCTACGGCTGGCATCCGGCGACCGTTTGCAAAATACCGCCCGGCTGCAACTTGAAGATCTTCAATAATCAGGAGTTTGCCGCATTGTTATCGCAGTCCGTTAGCCAGGGATTCGAGGCCGTCTATCAGCTGACGCGCATGTGCACCATTCGCATGTCCTTCGTAAAAGGATGGGGCGCCGAATATCGCCGACAGACGGTCACATCGACGCCCTGCTGGATTGAGCTCCATCTAAATGGGCCGCTCCAGTGGCTCGATCGTGTGCTCACCCAGATGGGGTCGCCCCGTTTGCCATGCAGCTCCATGTCCTAAACAACAACAACATCAAACAGCTCTTCGATATATAGGTACATGCACCATATATACACATATACATATGTACTGTTTTTTTTTTTTTTTGTAACATTTTACAATGCAGAGCAATTGAAACAAAAGAAGTGAGAACAAACAAGAAGAATGGTAATTAAATTTCAGTCGGAGGCCACCGACTGCAATATACTCTGTTTTCAGTGAAGATATAGTATATAACTTTCATTGCTCCCTATATCTATAGTGCACTTGTACTTTTACAATTTATACAAAATAGTGTCCACATTGTACTAACCCAAAATGCCCCATTTAATTCCGTTGAGAACAGAGTATAGACATAGACACATGCAAGTGTGGGAGAGCACATAAAAATAAGAGCTACATATATTTATATATGTACATACATATAATATATCTACATATACATACATACATACATATACGAGATCAAGTATATCTGGCGTTACAAGATTAGGTTTTTAATGTGTAGTAGGCATAGGCAAGCAGGACGAAGCAGGAGATAATGAGACGTGTAAGCAGCATTTCTGATAAGAATGGGCTCCACATTTTAAAACCAACAAATCAACATTTTATACACACTTTGTAGACATAGAAGAAAGCAATCACAACAAACAAAAATGTATATCCTGTTTAACAGTGTTGGCAAATGCGTCAATAAACCGCTATTAGAACGAGGAGATTCAAAATTCTTTGTGAAAGAAACAAAACAACAGTGATTTGTGGGAACGTTTTTCTAAGATTCAGCATAGCAAGGAACAAAAACAAGATAAACAAAAAAATAACAAAAAAAAAAAAAGAAAAAACAGCAGTAACTGGGATTTTTCAAGCTTGAAGCTTGCACACATACTCACGTAAATAACTACGAGCTATCTTGCAACATTAACATATAAATATTTTAAATTGAGAATATGTCATATGAATGTTGTTCTAAAGTTTAGATTTTTTGCTTCGTATGTGTGTGCTTAAATTTGTAATTAGCAGAAATCATTTTAGCCGTAAAAGTAAAAATAACGAAGAAGCATAAAAAACACTTGCCGAAGAAATATCAATTAATATCAAATTTCAGTTGGCTTATTCGATTGGCATTTGCGTAAACTATTCAAAATGAAAAAAACTTGACTTTTTTTAAATATACATACATATATATATGCATAGATGTGTGTATATTTATATATATATATATTATAAATGCACGCTATTTAACGAGATAATACGAATATATTGCGTCTCAGCCAGACTAACAGTATCGACAATGCACCTCCAATAACTGTGCCTCCCTATTATTATTATACATACATATGCATATGGCAGGCAAATTAAATGCATTGTTGTATTTTGTTTGTTTGTTATTTTTTCACCTATGTATTTGCATTTTTGTCTGGCAAGTTCTTGTTTTTAATTAATTTTTATATTTTTCTTAATCTTGTTTATCTTCTTGGAAATATCACTTAAGTCTGCATCTGTTGACAATGTCATAGAAAGTCAAATTGTTTTTAAGTTAATGTTAATTGTGTTTTACTTTTGCATAACCGCAAACTTTTTGTTTCAACCAAAAATACAAAACAAAAAAAAAAACAGATCAATTGTGTCAGTGTGACCCTGCAGGCGTGTTGATAAATTAGACACAAATGCATTTTTATGCTGCATTTTGTTGTCCAAGTTGACAGTTCAACTGCCGTATGTTTGTTTGTAAGTGTGTGTTCGTATGTTTCTGTGTGTGAGTGCGAGGAGGAACGCATGCATTCGGCAGTTGAGCTTAAATGCAAACACATATACATACATGTTTGTATGTCGATCTTTTGCTAAAACAAATGTAATGTTATATTTAAAATAAACATAGAGAGAGACAAACATATGAAACACAATAGAAAACAGAACCAAACGCAAAACACATTCAGCGTAGCTGCATAAAGAAAAGGGAACTGACGCTGAAACTGTAACTGTAACTGAGAAACTGAAAACAAACAGAAACCAATATGCGCAAATGCAAAAGCAAAAAGGCAAACAATACCAACTACCAATATACATATAAATTATACAACAAAAAAAAAAGAAGAAAAAACAAAATATATATATATATATATACATATATATAATATACATACCTGCAACAGGCAAAGATAAATACAAATAAATTTAAAACGGAAACCATTTAAAACAACAAACAATTCTATGTATAAATCGTATATTTAAATAAACCCTATATTTTAAAACAAACAAACGCCCCCTTCAATCGCCAGCTTTGGCCACCTCGTGCAGCTTCAGGTGCTGCTTGTAATTGGATTTGCGCAGGAACCTCGATCCGCACAGCGCGCAGCAGAAGGGACGCAGCCGCGTGTGGGCAATCTGATGGTGGGTCAGCTCCGAGGAGCTGAAGAATCGCTTGCCGCAGCCGGGCTGGGTGCAGGCGAAGTCGCGCTGATTGAAATGTCGCTTCAGGTGCGTGTTCAGGTAGCACTGATCGGTGAGGACGCGTGCGCAGACGGGGCAGGTGTAGCTGAGCGAGGCAGTTTCCTCTGCAGCGAACGTTTCTCGATGCTGCGCCTCCTTTTCCGCCTTCGGCTCCCTCTGCTGGTCTGCGCTACTGCTGGCATGCTGCAGCTTTGCGTGCATTCGACGCGCGTGCACGGAGTGAAAGGACTGACTACAGCCGGCCACCGAGCACCCGTAGGGCTTCTCGCCGGTGTGTAGGCGTCGGTGCACTGTTAAATAGTTGGCGAACCGGAATCCCTTGCCGCAAATATCGCAGGCATACGGCCGCTGATCGGTGTGCGTCACCGAATGGATGCGCAGCTTGCTCAGCTGCCGGAACCCCTTCCCGCAAACGCTGCACACGTGCGGCCGCTCGTCCGTGTGCGTCATCTTGTGTATCCGCAGGCTGTACGCATCGCTGAAGCGGCGTTCGCACACATCGCAAACGTTCCTCGCTGCTCGCTTCGACTGCGACTTTGAGTTTGTCCGCGTCCTCGTCCTAGGCTTAATTGTCGCACATGTGGGCGCCTGCAAAGAGCAGCCACATTAGTTTGGGGAGAAGGACAACAGACGGTGGACGGCACTCACCTGCACCAGCTGCGAGTCCGTTTGATCGCTGTGCGCCTCCAGATCGTCCAGCTGGGCGAACAGGCGCACATCCTCGGTCAGGCAGGCGGCATAGCTGTCATCCGGCTCCAGCTGCAGCTCCCGTTCCCGCTGGCGCATGTTTGGCGAGTGCCGTACTCAGTTACGGCGTCAGGCGCGATAAGATTACGCCGCTTAACGTTTCAAACGGTGAAGCAACAAGTTTATGTACAACTGGTTGTCGCTACTAGTTGGACATTGGCGTTTGTGTCGCAACCGTTTCTTTGTATACTATTGTTTACTTTTTATCGAATTGCCCACCCATAAAACTAGACGATAAAAGCAGCTGTTGTTGTAATTCTATTTGCAGTTTTAACATTTGTTCGATTTCAATTAGTTTGCAAGGCGCGCACTTTGAACCGACCGACTAGCCAACGGCCTCAAAAGTCGTATCAGTCCAAGTTTTTTTGTTTTTGTTTTTTTTTTGTTTTTACTTTTTGTATATATACACATGTATGAATATCTATAAATTGGTAGCACAACTCAACAGAACTTTATCGACATATTTATCAACACTGTGCAGCAAAACTTTGAACGAATCTGCATACAGTGGCTCACAGTTAAAATAAAACGAATGCAAAAAATTTAAATTTTGTAACTTGAAATATAACTGTATTTCAAATATGGAAACAGCAGAATATCTGTTCCTATTGATTGATTTTATTAATATTACAAATTTCAATACTTTGTCTTTTGTATGAGGTTAAAGGAAAAAGTGAATTCTAATGAATAAAAAAAGTATATTTTTTTTTAAGTCAAAACATAAAATCAACAATTCGGCATTAGAAGTTGCCGCAATAATAAATTTAATAAATGCTCTGTTACATTTATGATGTGAGCCACTGTAGATAGTACACGGTAAATATGCATGCATATACTGTAAATATGGCTAGATTACAGTTGATCGACTTTTTGAGACAGATTATTTGACTCAGTTTGTTTGATATTTTGCATAATCAATGTTGAGAGAGAAAGAGCGAGTGGGAGAGGCAAAGGCAGAGAATTACAATTGACCTTAAATGCAATCTTGTCAATCAAGTCAGAGATAACTGTTATTTTTGACGTGCCGCAGCTTTGATACCCTCACAAATACATATTTTTTAATGTAAGGGCATTTTCAACAGTAAAAAGTTTCTTTATGCAAAAAATTTAATAAATATTTAAATTTTCTTTATTTGCTGTAAAAAAAAGAAGAAAATATACATTATAAAAATTTAATGTGTTCCGACTTGTTCTTAATTAAAATTTCAGGACATTTAAATCCTTTATGTTTATTTTTTTACTTAGATTGAAATCAAGGCTACAAATGATTTAATTTACTTTCAATACAACAGCAAATTTAATTCGAAATATTATTTTAAAATAAACATAAAACAAAATTTCTTTGATAATGATTTATGATTCGAACCCCGCTTCTAAACATTTTTATTTTACAATGGTAAAAAAATTATTGAATTAAACCAAAGCAATATGTTTCGGTTTGCTACTCAGGACAGTTAAGGGTTCGGTACAAACCCGGATTTGAACCGGAAATTAGGAAAGACGCATGTAATTATTTGTCCAGTGTAAAAGTTGCTTAAAACGATTTAAAGCGAGAAGGCAACTGTTTACTCTCGTGAAACATGCACAAATATTTAAATACTCCACCCAGTTAATATAGTGCCTTTGCACACATCTGGTATGTATGGACGTGCTATATAATAACCTATATATTTGAGTTCAAATCAAGTGCAAACGACTCGAGCTATTTTCATACAGTTTAATTTTATGGCAGCGTTGGCAAAACTATAACTGATCAAAAGAAGAAACAATAAAGAACGATTGAATCAAGACCTAGACCTAGACCTTGAATTTCTGGAGGAGATGGCGCAGTTCGCGGTTCTGGCGACGCAGAAAGACAACCTCGGCATCGTATTGGACGCGCATCTTGAGCACCTCGACGTAGTGATTGAGGCCGTGCTCCAGCGTCTTCCACAGATGGGTCTTTGAGTCGGGGAAGATGTTGGTGAATTGGCGCCAGAACGCTTGGATTTCCTTATCGTTAAACTGGATCAGTTCGGCCTCCATACTGCTGTCCGAGGAGCTGCCATAGATCTGTTTGTGCTTTTGGCTTGTAAATAGATTCATGGCGTGCAGGACAAGTGCCGGTTCCATCACCAGATAGTGATTTGGGCAGACATCCTTATTGATATATCTGATAAATGTTGCATCGTCGCCTTTCCCCTTCAACAGAGCCTGATCCATATTGCTTACATCGCCCAGTTTAAGTGCAGGCGTGTCCTTCTGATCCTTCAGGAATACTTCGGCGCACTTCATCGGGCTTAAGCCCGCCGGCTGGCATGTGGGACAATATGTATATGGCTCAAAGACCTTGGTCAACTCCATCACATGGTCCAAGTTGCGTATGCGCAACGCTGCAAATATATTATCGATGCGGACCATCGTCTGTTCCCTTTCCGTATACGGCTTTAATATTTTCAGTAGTCGCTCCTCGATCAGAAAGCCGCCGCGATCGGCCACCTTGCGCAGAATATTGCGCATCAGGCGCACTGATTCCGGCGGCAGATCCTGAATGGGACCGCGCTGCTTCTTCTCACCCTCGGTGGCCACAGTCCCCGAGCCGCCATACTGTTTGGGCAGCTTGCCGAAGCGTCGCTCGATGTGATCCATGGGGTTCACTGGCCGCTTCTCCACCGGCTTGTTAATGTTCTCGATGTGTATGTTGGGCCGCGTCCACGGCATCACCAGCTGCTGTTCGTGCAATATGCGATCGATCTCAAAAATGCGCGTCAGCAAACCGGTGATCTCGTCGTAGTTGATGTTCCACACGCGATTAAATTTCTCCCGATTGATGTTGCGCGTGTGCATCGCCTTCGCCTCCATTTCGCTGATGCTGCCGTGCAGCTGCTGAATTTCGGTGGTCAGCTTTTGGATGGTGCGACGACCGCTGTGGAACACCTGTTTGTAGTTGCGCCTGGTGCGCGCAACCGTCTCATAAAGACGCGCCACACGACGCTTCTGCTGGTTGGTAATGATGGTGTTCTCGTCGTTCCGCCGCTGCAGCACCTGATAGTTGTAGTCGAGCTTCTCGGAGTTCATCAGCACGTTGTCGCGTGTGCGCCGCAGCTCCAGCTCGAGACGTTCGCACTCCTTCTCCAGGCGTACGCGCGTCTGTTTGGTCAGCTCGTCCTGCGATTCCAGCAGCAGTTGCGTTTGGAGCGAATAAAATTGTTCGCGGACGCGCACCAGCTTCGATTTCTCCGCAAAGTTGGTGTTGAGCGCATTGAAAAAGCTGCGCCACTTTTCTTCGGCGGTTAGCGAGAATGTCTGGCGCTCATCCTCGACGGTGTTGCGAAGCATTTCCAGATGATGTTTGTACGATTCCTTCAACGTTTCCACCTGGTTGTCGATGCGCTCCACCAGACAACACAGATCGGCCGCTTGGCGCTGCCGATCAAATTCGTATTTGGCATTCATGCGATCGATCTCCTGCTGGCAGGCGGCTATCATTTCATCCTTGCGCGCCATTATCTCGCCGATGCGCTTCTTTTGTTCCTCGATCTGGTCCCAGAGCATCATCGGCTCGTTGATCTCGTTCAGCTCGGTCCAGCGCGCTTTGATATCATCAAACTCGGCCATCGCCTCAATATTCTCGCCATGCAGCATGGTCTGCATCTTCCTCTGCTGTGTCGCCTCGAACATGCGACGTTCCAGCTCCCGGCGCTCGTTCGCCACACGAATGTTGGTCACCAGCTCGTTGCCGAAGCGCACCAGTTGGCCGAGCCGTGTGCTGGAAAGTTCCAGCTGCTGGTCGATTTTGTTCATTTGTGCCATTGAACGTTCGGCGAATCCTTTGGGCGTATCCCGCTGGATTTGGCGTACACGCTCCACAATATCCTTACGGCGATTGTCCAGCTCGCGGACCGACTTGTCGCACTTCTCGTTGACCACAAGGGAATCGATGTGCGCCTGAAAGGACGCCCAGCTGTCCGCATCAGCGTCATCGGCATCCTCATGCTCGGACTCGGCCTCCACTTCCAAATTCTCGTCGGACTCTAGTTCCGTGTTGGCGTTCTCTCCATCATCTTCGTCGTCCTTGTTATCAGTATCCATAGTGTAGATCTGAGAAATTTAACACCAATATTAATATTTATATTATATATTTGTGTACTTTGAATATAAATTTTA
This sequence comes from Drosophila melanica, assembly GCA_004143765.1. Lineage (NCBI taxonomy): Eukaryota > Metazoa > Arthropoda > Insecta > Diptera > Drosophilidae > Drosophila > Drosophila melanica. Next base: position 58,359 of record SCDT01000699.1, on the reverse strand, counting down.
GCAGCCAATTGCTACTAAAAGCAAACGGAATATCAATTGAATTTCATGTATTTACACTTTGTGGCTCAAATGTGATTTGTTGTTTGGCCGGCTACTTTGATTACGGATTTGATCGATTCCGTTGCCAGGTTACGGTAGCGTCAGTGCCATTGCCATGGAGATGTTTGCTTAATTTAATATTTTTCCATTTGTTAGCTCTTTTTGAATGCATTTTTTATCTTTAAACTGTGCAACTTTTTGCGTTTTTTGTTTACGGCGCGTCGCATTGAATTTCCAGCTGCTGCCTATTAGGGTGACCGTTTGTTCGATACCAATTAGAATGGGAACAGTTGATACAAGTGCCATCTCGCTCACTCAAACACGCCCAAACCACATTGCCGTGGCCGTTGATGTCATTCAGTGTATTACATATACATATATGAACTTATATTTATATATTTGCATTTATATAAATATTTAATTAAAATTATATATGTAGTACAGCAGTGTTGCTTATTTAACAGCACTACGGCTGGCGAATATCATCACTGTGCATGAGTTGCATTTGACTCTGATGGAGGTGACAAATACAGCTCTGTGGTCCTGGGTTGCATTTAAATGTGTCATTTGTTTTTCCCTTTTCCCATTGCAAATCTGTTTTAAATTTTGTTTGAAACTGGTTAGCAAATGCGCTTTATTGAATTGGCATACACAATCATGTGGAATTGTTGAAAGTATACACATTTATTTATTTTATCTATTTACAAAAGGTTTGCCATGGGTTATGAGGGAGCGGGGGCGTGGGGCGGGAGAAGGGTTCCTACGCTCAGTTATCCTCAGTCTCCAATGTGATTTCATAAATCAATTCATCGTCGTTGTACTCCTGACCAACCACCTGTTGCTGGTATTGTTGCCTCTGCTGAGCTTGCTGGTCCAGAGCCGGCTCAAAATACTGTTCTTCCTCATCCAGTAGTTCCTCAGCGTGCTCTTCGTCGCCGCCGTCGTCCTCATCATCATCAGCCACCTGCTCGACCAGCAAGGCCTCATCATCATAATTGCTTTGATCATATTGCTGGCCATACGGCTGCTCGTCTTCTGCATCCTCGTGCAAAAAATTGCCATTGACTGTTTCGTAGATGGTTCCGTCGCGGGCCTGTCCATCATCCGCAACGGCTTCGACGCCATTGGCTTCGGTTGACTCAACCAGCAGGCCAGTGTCCTCGTCATAGTCCTCCTCCAGCATACTAGCCAGCTCGTTGCACTCGCCAATGATGTGATCGCCATCCTCCTCATTGGTCGCACGGCTCTCATCCTCGGTAATCAAACGGCGCGTATTGCTGCGGCATTGTATTGAGCGCTTGTGGGCATCAAAGTAGTTGATGTCGGTAAACTCCTCCTGGCACAGATGGCACATGTACGTATCCTGATTGAGGTGCATCTCTTTCCGATGTCGCGCCATCTTGTGCGCATCCCGACACTGCATGCCGCAGAACGGACACTTCAGCATCCGTCGCTTGCCCATGTGCACGTTGCGTATGTGCTCCTGCAGGGAGAAATTCTTGTAATATGCCTTCTGGCAGTACTGGCATTGAAATCGCCGCTTCTTCTCGTGCGTCGCCTCCCGGTGGCGTTTCAGTTGTGTGTTCTGGGCAAATGTCTTGCCGCACATCTCGCATATGTGCTCCTTCTCCAAATGCCGACGCTGGTTGTGCACACGCAAATCCTGTTTGGTAGAGAAATACAGCTTGCACGGCTCGCACACATACGGACGGATGCCCATGTGACGACGAGCATGTCCGGCCAGGTATTTGCAATCCCTATACGTTTCGGTACAGTAGATACACGCGTAGCGATTGGTGCCAGGTACCATGTGGGTCTTCTGATGCTTGGACAATTTCGATTTGTGCATCACATCCGGACAGATGCCGCACTCGACAGGCAGCTTCTCATCCTGCATACTGCCAATCATTGAGAATTCGACAATGGGCGTGCCGTCCTCGTCAAAGTCCACTATGGTGGCGATCAGCTCATCGAAGAGCATGTAACGGCGTGGTCCCTTGAACATGTCCAACATCTTATCACTGGGCTTGGCCAATTGGACTGGATCCTCGCTTGCCTGTGGCGGTGCCGTGTCCATTTCCTCGTACACATCGCTGTCGTCCGTAAGCGATACAAAATTCCGTACCAGGCTCTGTGGATTTGGTTTTGATTTGTTGCGGGCGACTTGAGTTGTAGTTCTGGTTGATGCCGAAAGCGCAGGTGTTGTTTTTAACATTTCTAGCTTGTTGGCCATGGACTCTGGCTGTGGTGATGGGGTCTGCAGGTAGTTCCATTCAAAGTTCTGTTGTTCCTGTTCCACATCGTCTGCATACTGTTCAAACTGCTCGTATTGCTCCTCCACCGACACGCCGTTATCTTCCTCTTCCTCCTCCTCAACCAAATCGTCAAGGTCATCTGGGAGTTGTTCGGGCTCCATATACTGAACATTTTCGAATGTTTCATCTTTTGGGACTCGCATCATTGCCTGCTGCAGCTCGGGACAATGTACCAGCTGTTGATGTAATTCCGCATTGTCGATGAGCAGCTGTCCATCAGTGTCCTCATCGTTGACCAACAGGAACTCCTCGGTTTTGTAGTCGCGCCCAACGTCCACAGCATCCAACACCACATAGTGATTGTTGCTGTCCGCATCTTCGTCGTCGCCGCCACGGTCATTGTTCTGCCCGGTGTATTCAGATTTCATGGGCATTACGAACTCAATTATTTCGGACATGTCGATGTTCAGGCTCATCGGACTGTGTTTGCAATTGCTGCTCTGCCTATGTTAATTTATTTAGCCGCTTCGCTTGTATTTATCGTGTGGCATTAGAGATTAGAGATGTAAGAATGCTGGTGTGACAAAGTGTCGATAGATTGTGGCGGCGAAACGACTATTTCTTCTGTTTGTCATGCGATGTTTGTGTCAAATGAATGCTCCTATCGCATAACGGCAATCACTGTATATTGTAGCTCATAAAATCTTAAGTTGACACAAGTTTAAGAATTTATGTGAAAATATTAAAAGGTATATTGTTTAGAATGCACATAGAGCTAAATGTCACTATTGTTTTTATTATACTGTCTATTGATATTAAAAATCCACATCTGTTGTACTAAATTAAACGGCTAGATACTGTATTTTGATTTTATATTTTACATATACATATATATTTTTTTTTTTAATTTTTTACGCATGTTTAATTTGTTATAACCATCAAAATGTTACTAACTTATCGATAAATTATCTAAAGTTATTTCATGCCATGGATCTTGAACTAAAACTTAATTGGACTAAGTTGGCAGCTCTGTAAATGGCAGGCCAAGTTCGTTTTGGCGCCTACGGCACCGCGCAAGTATACAAGCAACGGTTGTCTTCTTTTTTCTCTGCGTTGCGATCTTCGTTGGCGCTTGCGGTTAGCCAACTTCTTGGCCTCCCGACTTCACACATTGCACTTCGTTGCCGCTTGCGGCTTATTTGATTTGCACACTTGGTAGCGAGCGTTTGTGCTTGAGTTTCGCTGCCGCCCGTGGAAACGTTAGCCGTGTTTTCTTTTCGCTTGGCCGTGTTCCTCTTTTGCTGCGATTTCGTGTGAAGCGCGCGCATGCGTAGCTGCAGTTAGTTAAATATTTCAAATTTGCACTGTTTTATTTTGCAGCGCTAAAAAAAATTTTGTAATTGGCGCGATATTGTGTAAGCATTTTTCCTCATATTTTCCCAAGTTTTTTTTTTAAATTAATTTTTTTTTTTTTTGTGTGCGGTGAATGTTTATTTTTTAATAAATAATAAGCAAATAGCTAAAAGTGAAGTTATGGAAACAAAAGGAGAAAAACAAGCCAGAACATTGGAACGTTTCAAGTGTAATTACAACAACTAATCGAAAAATCATAAGAAAAATGTGTGTGTAGTGTGTAGTAAAAACAGGACTGAAAGAACTACGAAGAGGAACAAAAGAAATTAATTAAAATACACAAACACGAAAAATGTGGTTTTCTTATATATATATTTATATTATATATTTATTTTTAACGAAAAAGAATAAGAAACCAGGTTTGTGTCTTACTGATCACTTGATCAAAGGAATATTGCTAAAGTGTTTTGTCGAATTTAGCTTAAAAACAATTACTGCANTTATTTTTAACGAAACAGAATAAGAAACCAGGTTTGTGTCTTACTGATCACTTGATCAAAGGAATATTGCTAAAGTGTTTTGTCGAATTTAGCTTAAAAACAATTACTGCAAAGTTAAAAAAAAGTTTAGATTTCTAAATAGAGGCAGTGTGAGATATTTTTGCGGCTAGTTTAAAAAGGAAAAAGGTTAAGTTGGCAACGCTTACATTTACAAAAGTTGCCAATTGGCTTTAGCCAAATTTGATCAAACATTCTGATTCAAATCTTTTCCTGTCTGTAGCTCTTAAACTGTCTGAGGATAGACATGATCTTATTTAAAAAAAAAAAAAAATGACTTTTGTAATTTATCGAAATTTTGTGATAAAAAAATTTGTTGACGTTCGCTAAGGGGCGTGGTTAAACAATTTTAGAGCGCTAACCCATTAAAAATGGGTAATGGTTTAATGCTAATGGCAAAAAGAGCTATCTGCAAGACCATAGTGTATATATATATAGTCTTGGCCAATATAGATGAGGTTTATTTCAGATGATCGATAAATCGTTCAAAATCTACAAACACTGAAAACTTTTTAAGAGGCACAAATTTTGGTTGACTTCAGTACTTGAGTAATCTATTGCCTAGACAAGTAATGTTTGTGACAAAATGAAGAAGCCTTAATTGTCTCGGACATTAATGAATACTTATGCCAAGTTTCAATTGGCTAGCTTCAATAGCTTCGAATTAAATTGGCTTTACACGAAGATTGCACAAATCAATAAAACTCTGTGTGGAAATAGGGGTACACAAAAGGATGCGCCAAAAGAGCCTCTCATTTTTGAATTTTATAGTTTACTTTGTGTTGTTTCGTCAAGGTAAAACGAATGTTTTTACACAGTTTTTTTTTTTTTTTGTTGGCTTTGACATTGTGCGGCCCTTTCTTGGCTGAAAAGGTTTTAAACTTTCAAACGTTGATGGCTAGTTGTGGTGATTGCAACAACAACAACAACAGCAGCAGCAGCAGCAGCACATTATGGCTAATAGACGGAGAGACGTTCGCACAACAAATAAATAAACAAACAACAACAACAGCAACAAAGCGATGCCAACAACTGAAATCAAATAGGATTACGCAAAGTTGCAAACGCATTATGTTGATGTTGATTCAAGTCTGAGTTTTGCTTTTATTTGCCTATTTAGCGTATTTATTTGCGCTGTCGCTGCTGCTGCTGCTGCAATATCTGGCTTATTTGATTTGGCTGACAAATGCAAACTTGACCCGCTTTTTGGCCCATTTCGTTGTTACGTGCAGAGCAGAAGTGTTTGGTGCCCAGTTGCGCATCTCCTTTGTCGCCGCACCGCCCCGCCCGCCCCCTTTGGGCCAGCCCACACAGTGACCAGCGGCAAATTGGCCTTAATTTGCCGCCTGGTCAGACTCGTTCAAAAAGTGAATAGTGTGTATTGGCTTTGTGCAATGTTCGTGTGAAGTTAGATATTGAAAATTTCGAATATACACTTTTTTTTTAATTTTTTGGCTAAAGATTGCACAAATCATTAAAATCTATATATCTTCTTTAGTGCTTAAGCTACTTGCAAAAAATTTGCACAACAGCTTACTTTTAACCTGATCTTTAAAATCACACATGTATTGTTTGGCTACGCCTATTGGGGGCGTGGCAAATCGTGGCACAATCGAATATCAATCAATTTTCAAAAGAACAACAAAAAATGAATTCTGTTTTCGAGTGGATTGGAGTATTGTGCAGTCGGTTATACCCGGCTGCAGTGTTCTTACTTGCTTATAGCACATACATTTTCATTTCAGTTGCTCAGGCTCGCCTGCATCGGCTGAAGACGTCGCGACCAGATTCTCAAGACCAGGCCAATTAAGACCGGCAGAAACCACAAGAAGAAGCAGCAGCAAAAGCAGCAGCAGGTGTTGGCAACAAGATTGCAACGGCAACGCGACCAAGTGGCATCATTTGCGGTTGCTGCAGTTGCCGGTTGCCTGGCCGCGTCGGGGCGCAACGGGAAATTGGAAAATCGGAAACATGTTCTTGCGGCGTCGCGGCACGTCGCCCAATCGCCAGCCACTGCCGGTTGCCGCTCTTATCGGGCCGATGCATCGACGGCAATTTGTGTGTCATGCTGGTTGGGCAACCAGAACGGCAATCGCGCTGGGCGTGTTGCTGGCAGCCGCATCGGCGTCGGTGTCGGCTTCGGCGTCGGGCACACCTGCCCATGGCCCGATGCAAATCCAGACGCTGCTGGTGAACTGCACCCGCGAACTGCTGGACATGCAGCTAACGCTGAGTCGGACATTTCGTGGGCTGCTCTATGCCAAGGACTTTCCGCTGGAGTGCCGGGCACGCGGCCAATCGGACGCGCACATCTCGCTCCGTGTGCCCACATCCGGGTGTGGTGTCCGTGCCGAGCCGCTGCCCGATGGCGGCATGGAGTACACGGTGCGGATCATGCTTCAAATGGAACAGAAACTGCGCCAGAGCACCGACATTCTGCGCACCGTTCGCTGCCAGCTGCCCGCCAAGGCCATGGGCATGCCCCTGCCGCTGCACGGACGAGATCGGTGCGTGATTATTGACTCTTAAATGAAAGACACAAACATATGTTTTTTTTTTATTTTCTTTCCTTTGGATCTCTTTGCAGGAATGCACGAATGCGCGCTTTGGCCGTTGTGGCGTCCCAGGGCCAGCACATGGATACGCCGCGGGTGCGTGTTTGGCTGGAGCTGGGCGGCCCCAATGGCTCCGGTTCTGTGGAGGTGGGCGTGGCCACCACACTGACCGTACGCGCCATTGTGCCCGGCACGATCGGAGTGCGCGTGGTCGACTGTGCCGCACTCGACGGCCTCGGCGAGTCCACACAGCAGCTGCTCGACGCCCGCGGCTGTCCCATCGACGAGCAGGTGAGTGTATCAATCCGGTGTTGTTTTTTTTTTTTTTTTTTGTACGATTCTGTGCGACAAGCACCGTTAGCGAAAGACAAGACAATGCCATTAATTAATCATCATTTGCGTGTGTGTTTTTATTGATTAATCTTTATTGCTTATCGATTAATTGACGGACTTTCATTTTTATCGACGCTGCGAAAGTGAAAACCTGCTCTATTGGGTAATAATAATAAAGGGACGGCGAATCTAATGCAGTTACTTATTTAACTGCGATAAAGCAACAACAAAATTCTGGAAAAGCAACAACAGTTCGCATAGAAACCGGCTTTGTCTTCTTCTTTTGTTTTGATCTTCGGTCATAGAAAGCGTAATGCACTAAAAGGAGACAGACATTGCCGCATTCTTCTATCTCTGTCAGTTGTCTGTGCAGGCTTTAGCAGCTAACGACAAAATGAGACAGAAATATTTTCGTCCTCTGTCCTCATTCTTTTGTTGTTGCCCAAGCGAGACGAGGCGCCAGTAACTAGAGCATTTATTTCAAATCAAATGGTCACATTGGCTTGCACGTCTTTTAAATATAAATTAGATTCTGACTTTTAGGTATATTATTGAGCTGCTCACATGCATACTTATGCATTGGCAGCACAATTAACGAAATCTCTTTTACATATGTATTAGTTTCAATAGTAAACCAATTAATAGAAAGGAACATTTTTATCTCATATTGATTTACCAATATTTTTTAGAAAAGTTTTTTTTTTTTAAAGATATTTGTTAATTGAGATAATGCATAGCCAGATGAATGGGTTTTTCGTTTGCACACTTGCTAAAGAATTTAGTGAAGAAGCTTTCTTATTACTCAATGGCTTGCAATTTCTGATTAGGTTGGCAGCGCCTGTGCGTTGTTGTTCTTTGATGTGCAATTGGTGGCGCATCATTAAATATAACGGTTATTACAACACTCAGCACTGACGTCAGCGGCAGCGAGTCAAAACTTAAAACTGTTAGACATAATTACGCGCGCATCGTTAGAACAGTTTACGTTTACGTTTGCGCTTGCGCTTGCGCCTCTGCTTGCGTTTTGATGTTTGGCGTTTTGCTGCTGCCCAGCGAAGCAGCTTAGCGGCCATTAAAAGCAACTGCTTCTGCTTCTGCGCCCGCCCCAACAGTTAGTTCTTCAGTTCTTCTTGAGTAAATTAGGAGGTCACAACAATTAGCCAACAGTGAAATACATAGAAATATTTAGCGTTTAACATTTTGACATGACGGCGACCGGCAATAGCAATGCCAAGCTAAAAAGCATTTGCATTTAGTCGCCATCAACGTCGCCGTCGCAGCTTTGTGCACATGTCATGCCAGAAAATGGGTCAAACAAATCTTCTGCTGCTGCCGCTGCTGCTGCTGCTGCTGCTGATACCACTGTTGCTGCTGCCGTTGGCCATTGTGAGGCGATAGCAAGAAAAATCACACGGCTTAATTTTTATTTGTATTTTTAACGGACACGGGCAAAGCCAGCACAACAAAACCAAAACAAAACATTTGCATTTTATGTTTGTTTTATTGTTCGTCACAACGCCAACCCATCAGCCCCATCAGCAGCCGCTGCTCCCCCAACCCGGCAATCCATTGCTGTGGCGTTTGTCTTCCGTTTCAGCAGATTTTCATTTTCTTTTGCGTTTAGTTTTATTGCTGTTTCTGGCCACACCAGCTGGCAAATAATTTATGCTTGGCGCTTGGATTATTTATTTGGCTCACAAATCGCTTCTAGGTCAGAGAGCTTTGCTGAAAAGTGAAACATTCTGCAACAGTTTCTGAACAGAATGTGGCCCACATAAACACGCACACACACACACACACACACCACACACATGCAAACATTTACATTTGCATTTGCATAAGTGCATTAGTGCCAAAAGCCCTTGAAAAAAAAAGAATCCGAACACAGGTGAAGTCAAGCCTGGCAAATGGAACACAAAACAGTGTTGTAAATGACAGTAAGGAACAATAAGTAAAGCCAGTCAAACAACAGTTAGGATGAGTAGCAAAAATATAGAGTGGATAGAGTCGATTATGCCTGATGCTCGAAACCCCTTATTTAAAGAGGTCACACATATAAACATTCAAAAATCGTATTATAATTATGAGTTTGGGGCTTAAATCTCACATCTAAATATATATTTGGAAGTTTTAGTTCTATTATTATTTTAGTTCTATTATTAGTATTCCTATTATTCTTATATATGTTGTTCGACCATTTTTCTTAAGCTCACTACAAACAATCTTGTTATATTATTTATTTAGAAAGCAATTAGCTTAAAAGTAATTTCCAGGCAATATTTTAAAAATTGATAAATTCCTTAACGTAAAATTCTGTCCGAAAGGACAGCGCAATATGAAAAATTAATGATGAACACGTCGCTTTAGCGACTTTTAAGGACAAAAGTCCTCATGGAAATTTTTTCACTTAAAAGTTAAAATATAAGTTCTTAAGTAATGCAAGAAAATTTTAGCGAGTAAATAAAATGTTGAGCTGCAGCTGAATACATCATTGAACTCATTTGAACTTCCGCAGAAATGTTGATTGTTTTTTAATTATTGTTGTAATTGTTTCAAGTTTCACACACATACACACATAGACAGGCACGCAGCAACACACGTGCTTTTGAGGTATGTAAATTGAAACCAGGTAGCGCGGCAGCCAATCAACGTGTGCTGTTACATGCTACCAAGTAGCTGGTGGCATGCAGCAGGCACAAGTGGCAGCCAGCACAACAATGGCAAGACGTAAATCACATGAGTCTGTAATTTCATCTATGTACATTTCCATATGGCTAATAAACGCACATACATACATATGTACATGCATGCAGCACTGTTATTGTTATTGTTTACGCTGTTGCTGTTGTTGTTGTCCGTGAACTTGGCTCATGGCTTTTGTTACCGTTGTTCGCAACGGAAGTGGCCAAATAATGCACGTGTGAGAAGAGTGTGGGGCGACATTGCCGCTGGCATTGGCATTGCTGTGTTTTGCGTCGTCGCCAGCAATAAACGAAAATTGTATAACCGGCAATAAACAGTGGCAACACTTACTCAAGTGTCTCGCAGGGGTCAAACACAACTGGTTCAGTTTGCGCACAATTACCCAACACTAGCAACTCGCTTCTAATGCTAGGATGACACTTTCAGTTTTAAGCACTTTACGAATAGAACAGAACAAAATATAAAACGACCCTTAAAAAAAGTATTAGTATAAAAATTTTTTTTTCAAAAAATAGCATACTCTGTAATGCTGAATACTGCTTCACTGATCGGTTCACAGCTCACATCAAAGGGCTATGCTATTCCGGGTTCGAAGCGGTTCGTGTGCAATCTTATAACTTATTATTTTAATTTTAAAGCAGCGATCCTCAAAACTTTTAATTTGAATACTTTATGTATGTCTTTAGCTATTTAATCTTCAGCACTTTTAGATGAATATTGCAAATTGTAAAATACAAAAAAAAAAACTTTAAAATTTGCTGTCTCGCTCTTCGATCGTTATCGTGATAAATAATTAAACAACTGCATATTTATATACATAACTATTTGCAGGTCATGCCGGCACTGCATACCCGATTCAAGCCGGCCGAGGAGGGCTGGTCCAAGCAGCATGAGGAAGATCTGGTCGAGCGAACGTTTATGGCAACATTTGCCGCCTTTAAGTTTCCCGATCGCGAGCGCCTGCACGTCAGCTGTGGCGTGCAGCTCTGCAAAGGGAAGTGTCCAAATGTGAGTAGTCTAGTGTATAGTCTACAGTGGTGGCAAAAATAATAGCAACGATATGCACTTAATCAGTTGATTAAATTTACATTAAAATTAAGTGGAAAGAATTCGTTGAGATACTTTATTTTACTTTTGGTGCTATGCATATTTTGACGAAAATATTTATATATTGAACACGCCTTATTTGGAAATTTTCAATTTGCATTTAGGTTTTCATTTAGTCGTTGCCTTCACTGTATAGTGCATACATGCAAAATTAGCCAAGTAACAGACAAGGCCTGAAATGCATATTAATTAATTGCAATGAAAACGAAAGTGTTGCTTGCGTTTTGTATGTTTGCTTCTGTGTGCAACGGAGCGAATATTGCGTGCGTGCGTGTGTGTGTGTGTGTGTCTGTGGAAGGCGCCGCTAATTAATGTGGTTATTGCACTAAAATGTACTGAACTGCAGCCCGCACTTGCAACGCAGCAACAATTGCCCAAAAGCTAACATAATGGCCAGGATTAGACTAGTGTATAAATATTAAATTTTTTAGAGCTTCCTAAAACGCAATAAATTTCGCTTTTTAATCAGTTTTTTTTTATACAAATTATTTAACAATTTCAGCTTTTATTCCAAAATTGTTGATTGTTTTTTAAAACACTCACGCATAGCAATTATTATTATTGTTTTTTCACGGATCCATAGCTCCCATGTTTAAAACTCCCATAACTTTGCCAAAACTGAACCGATTTTCGAGTTTGATGTCATTTTACTCATGATTTGTTCTTTAACTTTAATCTACATTTAAAATATATGTATTATTGAAAATAAGATTTTGTTGAAATTTTTGGGTTAAACAAATTTTACTAAATCAGAATTGAATGCAGAATTTAGAATATTAACATGAATTATTATTTTTACAGCTTTGAGTTGCAAAATAATAATTTCTCTTAAATATATAAAAAAATTTAAATAAAATAAGCCAGTTATTTAGGTGAAATTTGTTCGTTCCCTGATATCTATATGCATGTGTCAACTAACTAAATCTTTATTTTTATCGCATGCAGCTCAATTGTCGCCTCGCCGAGCAGCAACTGCAGCTGAACGCCGACCAGCACCTGGCGCGCATCGAAGTGTTCAACTCACTGGCCGTGACAGCGCCGCAGATCGAAGTGGATCGTCTGCGCTACGATCGTCGCTATAATATGAGTGGTAAGGGGCGTGGGTGCACCACCTGCAGCTGCAACTGATCATCATCATCATTCATTTTGTGTGCTTTTCAGTGGAGGATTATGTGCCCAATGTGCGTCCGTTGGTCGGCGAGGGCACGCTGTGCCTGTCCATCTCGAAGCTGGCGATATCGTTCTGCGTACTGGGCTCAATATTTCTAATAGCCGTGATCGTGGCCATCTTCTCGCTGATACGCACTCGCCGACGCCAGCGGGGTCGCAACGGTGGCTTGGGTTTGGGTGGCGCCGGCACCACCGCCAGCACATCGAACAGCAGTAGCCGGCTGCATCGAGCCGAAATATGCACGTCCATGTTCTCGTCCAGCAGCGAATCGGCGCAATCTGCGCCACGTTTTGGTGGCAAATTTTTGATGCCGTTGCCCTATTATCCAACCACTTTGCCCTATGGCCGTGTCTATTGATTGTGGACGGCCGAATATGTATTTGTAACTTAAGTTAACATTTTGGGCATGTTTGGGTATAACAATTCTATAGACTGACGTGTGGCTTCAATCTCAAACATGAAATTCGTTTAACGAATGCTCAACAAAAATACCAAACTAATTTAAGTAATTGTATCTATGTTTAGTTGAAAGCGTCTTGAAAGCATTTTACGTTTTGTTGCTAAAATGTGTTTTGATGCACTTTCATGCATATTATCCACTGTAGTATTAATTTCAAAAATATATAAACCGTTTTTTTTTTTTTTGGCTTAGCTTATTTAACAGTGCAATTATAATTAAATTTAAATTTGAAAAATTATCGAGTTGTTTAACGATAAGTTTGGGGCGGCTGCTATTCAACAGGTTGGCAGCTTTACGGGCATACTTAAAACTGTCATTCCGATAGACCGATAACGATAGCATAAGGTGGCCAGAATCAGCAGCTCGAGCACGTTGCGAGCGTGTTTTGTTTATAGTTCAGCCGACGCGCATTTCAAAATGGTAAAGACAGCGCCGAAGGGGCGCAACAAGCCGCCAGCTCGCTACTTTGATGCCACAGCAGTCAAGTCCGAAGATGGCGATGCCAAGCCGGTCAAACTCAAACGCATGGGTCAGCGCAAATTCACAGGCGATTTCCTCAAAATGCAATCGCACTACAAAAACAGCAACAGCGGAAAGAGGCCACACAACAACAGGCGGCCAGAGTTAAGCGACGCTCCCAAAAAGCCAAAGATTCCTCAGGAGGTGCTGGACAAGTATTCACGTGGCGACGGTGTCCACGCGCAGGGCGTCAAAACGCGCCATTTCAAGCAGAAGCAACAGCGCAAAGAGATCTATTTGGAGTATGCCACCGAGCAGGCGGCGCGCACGGAGCTGCTGCTGCAGGAGACGCCCGGTCAGCTGGAGGCCGACGAGGAGGAGGTTACGGCCGGCTATCGTCAGGAGGAGATTGTGGCCAATGTCGATCTGCAGTCGGCGGCCAAGCGCTTTGCGCTCAAATTAGACTTTGGGCCGTACACAATGCGCTACACAAAGAATGGTCGGCATTTGTTGCTGGGCGGACGGCGTGGTCATGTGGCCGCCTTCGATTGGGTGACCAAGAAGCTGCACTGCGAGTTCAATGCAATGGAGAGCGTTGCCGATGTCCAGTGGCTTCACGTGCCCACCATGTACGCGGTGGCCCAAAAGGAGTGGGTATATTTCTATGACAAAAAGGGCACCGAGCTGCACTGCGTCAAGCGTCTTACGCGCGTCAATCGCTTGGACTTTCTGCCCTATCATTTTCTGCTCGCGGCCGGCAACAGTGCTGGCTACGCCTCCTGGCTGGACGTCTCCATCGGCGAGCTAGTCGGCAATTTCAACACCGGCCTGGGTGATATACGTCACATGCGACACAATCCCAGCAACGGCGTGCTCTGCATTGGTGGCGGCAAGGGTGTCGTATCCATGTGGTCGCCGAAGGTTCGGGAACCGTTAGTCAAGCTGCTCTGTCATTCCACTGCGATGACAGCGCTGACTATCGATCCGAAGGGCTTGCATCTGGTCACCGCTGGCCTGGATCGCATGGTCAAAGTGTGGGATCTGCGCAATCTGAACGAGACGCCGCTGGCAACATTCCGTCTGCGTCTGCCCGCCAACGAGGTGGAGGTATCGCAGCGCGGCATGCTGGCGCTCTCGCAGGGCACATATTTGGAGACGTACACGGATGTGTTGACCGGCGGCGGCACCGGTAACAGCAACAAGTTGCCCTATCTGCGCCAGCGCTGCGATGCATTTGTCCATGGCATGCGCTTCTGTCCCTATGAGGATGTGCTCGGCATTTCAACGGCAAGCGGTTTCCAATCGCTGCTGATCCCTGGATCTGGTGAGCCCAACTACGATGCACTGGAGGATAATCCGTACGAGACGAGCAAACAGCGTCGCGAGCACGAGGTGCACGCCCTGCTCGAGAAGATACCGCCCGAGCTGATAACGCTGGATCCGCACGAAATCACCGGAGTGGACGCGCCCACCTTACAGGAGAAGGTCGATGCCAAGCGACAGCTCTTCCACCTGAAACCGCCGCGCATCAACATGCAGCCGCGCCACAAAATGAAGGGTCGCGGCGGCAGCGCCAAGGCGGCACGCAACAAGCAAATAGTCAAGGATCTGCAGCGCAAGGTGCGTACAATAATCAGCCAAACCATTCCAGATCCCATGTTAAGCTTTTAATTTTTCCCCCTAACCAGGAGTTCATTGCGGATGTGCGCAAGGCCAAGCAGGACCTAATCGCCACCCACAAGCAAAGCGACAACGGCGACAATGAGGACTCCGTTAAGGTTAAAAAACCGAAGCCCGTTCGCTCCGTCCTGGATCGCTTTAAGCCCAAGCCTCAGAAAAACAAACAGAAGGCCAAAAACTGAATACCAAGCTAGTTGTTGCTTTTCAAAAAATATCTAATTTGTTTAGTTGTAAATTCTAAATAACAAATTCGTAATACTAAGACACTTAACTTGAACGTTAATTCAATATTGTTTTTCAATAATCGAATAATTTATTTCAGCAGATTTTGGTCCTGCTTTGTTTACATAATGACGAAAATGTTATATAGGAGCGGTTCGACAAAAATTAACTGATTTATTTACTAAAAAAAAAGAAGTTCACTTAGCAGCATTAACTAAATTAGGAATAGGACTATTAATTATTTAACCTGAGCACAGACAATATTTATTTTTATTTAAACCTCCAAAGCTATCCCAGTAACAATCATTTCATTGGGCGAAGCGAGAGAGCTGAGGATAAATCATTTTATAGTGTTTTATAGCTTAGATTAATTTATAACAATTGCATACTATATATGATTTATGCTCAATGTAATGTTTTAGGATCGGATAATTGCTAAACACATTTTATGTTACAAATTTCCCATTTAGCTTTCTAGTTTCAATATCAGTATCAATTGATCAACAACAATATATAGTTTTTATCTGCGTATCGATTTTTTTTTTTTGTCATTCAGCTTAAAATGCGAAAATACAGTTATGCTTAAATTAAGTAGCTTCTAATAAATATTACTAAAAGGATGAAAGGCTGAACCAAAAATCAACTCATCCATATTTAGATGATCCCAATTAAATGCAGCGGGCAAAAAGTTGTCCCTTTTATACCCTAGAAAAGTCCTAGTCGTAGGCTAGCATGCACTTGTAGTAGTTAGCCACGTTCTCGGACGCGTTGTTCCCCAGTTGTTGGCACAACGCCTGCAGTTTGCGAGTGTCGCCCGAGTGGCGGGCATAGTAAAATAGGTTCAAGATGCGCTTCTGGTTCTCGAAGCGGCTCTCCGGCGTGCCGGTGTCGCCCGTCACCTGCACCTGCTCGATGTTGGCCAGGATTGCGACGGCGCTCTCCGCCAGTGCCGACATGAAGACGACGTTCTGCTGGCGACAGAGCGTGGACATGGCCGTTAAGGCGACATCGGCCAGGCTGGGCTTGAGCAGCAGCTGCGGCAGATAGCTCAACAATTGGGCGAACTGTTCCTTGCCGCCGTACCCATTGTAGAGTTCAGTGCGCTGCACGATGCCGCACAACAGATGGAGCACCTTGGTGGCGACGCCCTCGCGTGTAGTAAACTGCTGCTCCACATACGCCTCGATGCAGCTTTGCATCACGGTGCCCATTTGATGGGCCTGCACCAGCAGCAGGGCCGCCCCGTTCTCCAGCAGCAGGGCGCGCAGTGCGGCCACCAGACGCAGCTGCTCCTCCGTCGTCAACGCGGCCAGCCGGCGCAGGCACCCATTGATGTAGTGCAGCAGGCAGCTGTAATCGTCGCGCTGTTCGCTGTCCGGCTGCGGCCAGAATCGGCACACCAGCTCCACCAGGCTGAGGTTCTGCGCCACGCAAAGTTCCCCGCCAGCTGCGCCGCTGCCCTGTTGCTTCTTGGCCTTTTTAGTCTGTGGCTTGGCGGCCAGAGGCGCCTGCTGGTACGGATAGCCGCTGTCCTTGAGGAAGATGCGCACAAAGCTGGCCGCATAGGTGCGTCGCATCCAGTCTCTCAGCTCGTGCGTGGCGACCTGCTGCGTCGCCTCGTACTGGCTCACCAGCTGCCACAGCTGCCTCATGATGTCCAGGACGACGTGCAGACTCTCTGCCGCATCGGAGTTCAGCAGCTGATTCTGCTGTTGCTGCTGTTGCGGCCGTACCTCCATCCAGTTGTCCTGGAGCAGCGGCATTAGCTGCTCCACATAGCTCAGCAGCTGCTCGTTCTCGGCCTTGCGCGCCCTATCCCCCAGAATGGTGTGCAGATCCCGCTTGTCCACCGCCTGCGGACAGAGCACATTGTAATATTGCGGCTTTGTGTCTTCGTAGTGGACGACGCGTGCCGCTGGTCGTGCACTGTGCTCGCTGCCGGCGTTCTGTTGCAGCAAGGTGCCGAGTATTTGGTGCAGACGCAGCAGCACCTTGGTGCGCCACTTGATCGTGGTCAGTTGGCCCTGACCCTGGCCCAGGCGCACGGTGAGCAGTCGGTTTGTGCGCTGGGTGTCGTGACGCGTGCGCGATATCATGTCAATGAAATTGCTGATGATCGTGCTGGCGCTGCGCTCGGCCAGCAGTCCGGCTGGTACTCGCTGCAGCAGCACGTCCAGCAGCAGCAGTGAATCCTCCTGTATGGCCGGCTGTACGTGCGTCATGGCGCACCGCAGGTAGGCGGCAATGATGTGAAAGAACGGCGCCACAGCCTCCGCTGGCAGTGCCTCGAGCAGTACATCGAGCGTCTTGAACGATTCGCGCCGCACATCGCGCTCCACATCCAAACCGCCGGCGGCGATGCCCTGCATCAAATCATTCAGATGTCCGATGAGATGGCTGGCCAGGCCGGCTTTGACAGCGTCGCGCACATTGCGCAGCGCGTCAGTGCGGAGCTTGAGATTGTGGTGCTTCAGGCGCGACAGGGCCTCCTTCAGATTCAGCTGGCGCTGGCCATTGCTTGTTGGCAGCGTGGACGCTCGCAGCTGTTCGCGTATTTCAATTTTGCGTACCTTGAAGTCCGTCTTGGTCACATTGAGACCTTTGGGCAGCTTGGCGCCCTTCAATTTTACTTTCGCCTTCTCGGCACGTAAATTCTTCTTGTGATGTCCGCCCATTTTGCCAAAGGAGCGCTGATCAAATTTGAATTAAAACATGTGCTGATTGCACGGTTGTAAAACAAAAACAAAATTGGTGATAACCGGCTTAATCGATATTGATATCGATAATCGGTTTCAGCAGCGATGCCACCCAGGTAATACTACTGGCAACAGCAATATTTACCGGCATCTTTAAGCACTGCACTTTGCGCGCGCAATTTA
The DNA here is from genome assembly GCA_004143765.1 of Drosophila melanica. Lineage (NCBI taxonomy): Eukaryota > Metazoa > Arthropoda > Insecta > Diptera > Drosophilidae > Drosophila > Drosophila melanica. The sequence continues at coordinate 40,586 of SCDT01000699.1, read as the reverse complement.
AATGGCTGCACCCATAATAGCCTGCGTTTTATCTGATTTAAGTTGAACTCTTAATTGAAAGGCGTGTCCTTTACGACCCTAAGGCGATTCCAATTACAAAATGTATTCTTGTCTACCATATCCTGTGAGCTCGCTAATTGTTTGCGTTTTACGACCTTTTTTGTCAATCAATTAATCAGGGCGTGTGTGTTTCATTTTTCCTTGCAATTAGTTTAAAACGCGGCCAAACATCAGTCGTTAAGATAGTTACAACTGATGACCGTTTCAAGGTTAACCGGTTGGTCGCTTGGTTATCTTCGCAGCATATTGCACGGGTTCAAAGTGTGGAAGTTAGTATATCGCCCACAGTTCGCTGGCAAATTGCATTCCGGGCATAAATGAATATCAATCGGTTATACAATAAGATTGCAAATTGTGCAAGTGTCATGCAAAATAAATATTAAGGGGCAATGGGAAGAGACAGCTGCTCTACTCACTTACCGAAGGTGACATTAATTGATGTTTAGCGAAAGCCTCGATCGATGCATTTTTGATAAAATGCAAACGATGTTCAATATTTGAGCAGCGTGTAATTGAGCTTGCCGGTTTGGCGTTAAATAATGAAGTCCCCATGGCCAGGGCTGCCAGGCAGCTGGACGCGTTCACACAGGCGCAACGCAAATGTAGCTGGCATCAAGGACGTCTCAAAGAAAGTATACATTTTCGAAGGTTCCGCACACGCGGGTGGGTGTGGCAATTTAAGTGATAATGCTAAACAACACGTCAGGCACAGATTTGCGCCTTCCCCCACCTCCAGATATAAGCATTAACACACACACACGCACTTTGTGTGCTCAAACAACGGGCAATAGCAAAGACAACACAAATAATGCATACAATTGCGTCATAATTGATGGCAACTCTGTTCGCTTCGTTTTTGGCGCGCTCTCCACTCGTGTCGCCGCTGCTCGTCGTTGTCGCCGTCGTCGTTGCCTGGCCGCGACAATTCGCCGCTTCAGTTGTAATCGAAGTTTGAACCTGCGCGGTCGTGCTTTTTTTTTGTTAACTGCCTAACTGCGCTCTTGCCGTTGTCAAAAAAAAAACAACAGAAGAACAAAAACGTTCAATTTGTAACAGTAAATTGTGGCCAACAAAACCAAAAATTTCTAAGACGCTTCTTATTTGTCACTGTTGTGCTATGTGTAGTGTGTAAAGTTATTTTTTGATTGTTTTAAACAGTTTCTTTTTTTTGTGCGGTGCTTTTGTTTGTGCGTTCAAATATTGTTTTTGTTGCTGATGATAGTCAAGCATAAAAAGTGCCGGCAGCAATTGTTGTTCACTGAATAACAGACCAACAATCACAATTTGCCAAATTATTTTGTAGTCAAACAACAACTAACAAGCAACAACTACGCATGCAACAGCTGCAGTTAAAACAACAACCACAGCCACAACAACAACAGCTTTTAAGCCGGCGTCTGCGTCGGCGTTTTAAGCTCAGCTTCGACACATTTGTATACATCTTTTCGCTCAGTGTGTGTATTCGGTTGTTCTCTGTGCTAGCAGGTAAGCTTTGTTTGATTATTACAATGTGCTTCATCATCAGCATCATGATGATCATGAGCATTGCAGTTGGCGCCAAATGCACTTAGCAAGTGTGCAAAATTAAACATATGAATATACATATAAAACCGGTACCCATTGAAAATGATTAACAAAGGGTATATGGGTTTTTGATACATGTACATACTATGTAACAGGCAGACTACATAGTGTATATACATTCACACATATTTATGTATTTCTGATGAGTTAGTTGAGATATGAAATATTAATTTCCGTATGTTTTTTTTTTTTTTTTTTGATTATTAGTCATCCAAATACCTAATTCTATTTTTACACTATTTTTAAATATTTAAAGTTGCTTTTTTAGTTCTGGAACTGATCATATTTATACATTTAAATTTCATGTTTATGTTATGTTATTTTATGTTTTTGTTTAATATTCAATTTCTTAACTGAGTTTTAAATTATATTTTTTTTTTTATATGGCATTAGTTACCAAATGTTATTTTGGTAGAGGGTATCTCCTGTTCGAGTTCACACGACTAGACCACTTTTGCTAGTCGTTTATGTATACGTATGTCTAGTAAGTTACAGGGTATTCGTGATCGGGCACTTGCGCACACTCATTTGAATATCCGACGGCATTTCCGGTTTTGCACTGAAATGTTTCGGTGGAAATTGTTGCAGCAACATGATTGCTGCATCAGAGATCAATCAATACAAAATCTTGGTCTAGAAACGCTTTTATGGGCCAACAATTAGCGAATCAACAAGCTAAAGTAACAATTTTTATTGTATCTCGGTTTTTGCTTGTTTTTCTTGGCGTTCTATCTTGAAAACTGCATCATTGGCTTTGTGTGGCAAGCGCAAATGTTGCAAGTCAGTCAATCTGCCATCTATCTAATTGCGCATTAAACCTGACCCGTGGACAGAAAAACAAAAACAAGCAGAACAAACACCAGATTGACTCACTGGTTTTTCTCTTAAGGAAAGCGGCGTCACAAATTTGCTAATTGCTTTGCCCTTTCAACTCTGTGAATAATAGTTTATTTAACAACTTCTCGAGCAATACACTAAGCCAGCATTATGTCCAACTCAGATTAGATGAGAGCTGCAAAACGTTCGTTTTAATTTAGAGAGTATATAACTTATCTATATACATTGCGTATATATATATATATATATGCATAGCATTCGAATAGATTGTTTTTAATTGTGCAAATCTTTTTAATAGACAAAGAGGTAGCATCTTCAATCCAATAAAAGTATGTGTGTATTTATTTTTAAGTTTTATTGGAAGAGCTTTTAGTAAAATTTTTAAAATTAATAAGTGTATTCTTATACAGATAATATGCATATTAATATTAATATTTAAAGTTATGTCTAAAAAACCAACAAACATTCGAATCAAAGTGTCGCCCTTATTTTGGATACATTTTTGTTCATATATTTTATTGTTTATTTTCAATTAAGATGTAGCATTTCTGTATATTTTTATATATATATAAAATATTTTTATGTTCATTCAAATTATGTGAAACCATCAATTTTAAAAAAAAACCAAAATAAATTTAGATTCAGCTGAAAAGTTTAAAATAAAAATATATATTTTTTATTGTAGTTTGGATTCAGTTCAAAACAACGTTCATAATAACAATAATATTACTCAATTTGAATGATTGCTTAAACAATTTAATATTACAATCATATTGATTAAATTGAATGATTTAAAGTCAATTTAATTTCTTTTCAAAACAATGTAAAAGCTTAAATGTTTCTCAAATGTGCTTTTCCAAAATATACAATATATATATAAGTTTAAGTCACATTTCGCTCAGTGTATGCTGATGTATGATGCTGTGACGTGTTCCAGCCACGTGCTTGTTGTTGGTTGTCTGTTTCCGTAAAATCTTTTTGCTTGCAACGCTTTTCGTTTTTAAAACAATGTTTCGGCTTTGGTTTTGTGACCGCTCTTGGCGAATCCATGAACGGGGCAAAAGACGGATACGCAAGCGAGAAGAAGAGTTCGAGTTGCCGCTGGCTGGCTTTAAACGCTATGACATCATGTCTTTGAGTTCGCTCGCACCGAAAGAAATCTGATGAGAGCGAAACAATTCAGAACAATTACAAAATTGTATTAAAATAGATAAACTGGCATAAAGTTTGCTGACCCGTATCATTATATTTTGTCGTTTTTTTTATATCAGCTAACCTTTGACTTGACGATAATAACAATTAAACATATACGTTGCTAATTAAAGTTTAGTAATTATTTTATGTACGTGCACACGCACCTACAGTCTATATGCAAATAAACAGATATTCGTGGACATACAGTGGCTCACAGCTTATTTCACCCAGTCCATAGCCAAAAAAATATTTTCCTTTTTATTTGTTTTAAAATGAATTAAGCGTAATGAAGTCGTTTAAGTTTAAACATGAATTTATGCTTAATTTTTTGTCGAGATCTCTTTTCATTTAAATTAAACTCATTTCAAATTTTGACTATGGGCTGGGCCAAGAATGCTGTGAGCCACTGTAAATTAGCAGACTGTTTGTGCTCGACAAACGTTTCCGTAACGCAGATAAAGACGCGATTGCGCACATTCTACAGGTCTTCATCTATATGTAAATCAGATTTAAGCTAAACGCTCTGAACTATAGATGCCCAACTGAGGATTAGCTGAGATTTGAATTATTATATGAAAATTATATCGTTATACCCTATTAAAAATGATTATTGTTTAAGTATATAAAAAATATAATTTAATTCTAGTTGAGTTTTGCGTAATACGAAACTGAATCAAACTAACAATAAAAAAAAAAGTATTCGTAAAAATCTTTTAAATTTAATACTCCATTCATGTTTTTAAGTTATTGAAATGTATATTATATAGTCGAATATATCCGTATTTAATACCGACTAGCCCATTGTTAATTAACAGCTGAGAATTAGGCGCTTTCGACATTCCGCTTCGAGGGAGTTGGAAAGTTGATAAAACTAATTTAAAAACAATTTGCCTGATCGAACACAAACACATGTCAGGCAATAGTACGGGCCAATAAGGGGTAGACTTTATTATATATTGTGATAGGATCGCAAGCGTGATGCTGTGTGCAAAGGTTAAAATGTGTCTGAATTGTTTTGAAATTATTTCACGTTAGACGGAAACCCATAAAAACCAGTTTGTTTTATAAATACCTAAAAATATGAAAACAATGTAACACAATAAAACTTCCAGCCCGATAAACAGGCCCATTATTTGCGGTTTTACATTACATATTGAACAGCGAATAAAAATGCACGAACCGAGCCGTAATTAAAAATTACACGTTAAAGTGCAGCTGATGATTTATCTATCTGAATCTGTTTTTCTTCAAGCTTATAAACTGAAGTTCTAACAAGTTTATCTAAATTTTGCTGACACAAAAATGCAAACCAACCAAATCTGAACCATATTATGTATACATAAACTATATATATTGTTAGGAATGGGCTTTATCAGCAGTTCGGATGAATCTCATGAATTATACGTTTGATGTAACTTTATTCTATTCTTGAGTTAAGTTTCGCAGCATCAGCGATCTCGATTCGATTCTGTTCTGATTCTGTTGGTAGTTGTGATACTTAGTTGGAATGGACCGTCAGCAATTCCATCGGTTGGGTACTTTATTAAAAATAAAAAAAAAAACCGTTGAAGTGGGCTATTACGGACCGGACAATACTCTGTATATTATAGTTTTCTACCCTTTAAGCTGCAATTTTTTGCGAACATTATTTTTAAACTTTAGCTCAAAATTTGAATGATGAAAAAATTAATAAAAATATATGTAAAATGCTTTTATCTATAGGGCCCGACTAGAATATACCCTGTGTATACATATTTAAAATATTACCAACATCAATATAACTTGTGATATATGTATATCTGTTAAGAAACAACTGAAAATTGCGATATTTTTGTATGAATACACCGATAAATATCAATAAATCTGTAAAGATATTCAAGCAAAGACAACTTTCTTATCTGCCTACCCTATTGTGAGCGAGTATTGTGCCGTCGGTTACGCCCGACTGAGACACTCTTACATGTTTTCTTTTTTATATGTGGCAGATTTCAAAGGGAAGTCGCACTTAATCTTATGCCAGGCGGCAAGTTACTTGATCGATCAATCCCGCAGTTGATTATATGCATTAATTTTTGTAGTACTTTATAACAAGATGTGCAATAACTGTGAACTATATATGTACTTATATGAGTAATGCTCTGAACGTAATTGGTTTCTTTCCATTTGTACTTTGCTCGCTGTTGGCGTTTTTTGAGTGAGGCCAATACCGCAGAAAACAAAGATAAGGCATTCAGAAGATAGCACAGAGATACAACTTCTCATTCTGCAACTAAACAAAACGTGGCACACAAACACAACACACACACACACACACACACACACAACTGAACACTGAAACAATTTACAAAATGCAGTTTTAACAGTCTGACAGAAAACTTGACAAAAAGGTCACGACTTTCACGATTGTTAACCAAGTGAACACACCAAAGTTAGCTGAACTAAAGTCAAATACACAATCCTAACCAATTATTTCTTTTCCGTTTATAGTTATAGAATTTTGTACGGTTATACAAAAATATATATATGCCGTAGCGAACTTTACGTTAATTTTTTTTGGCTTTAACTTTCATAATCTCCAAACAAATAAAAAATCCTAAACTTATTTTCTTGTTGACGCTAATTTGAAGTATTTATACATTATAGATGCCGGAGAAGTAGACATTCCATCAAGTATATTTATGAATATATTTTTTTCTTGATGAGTATTAACAGCTTACAGTCGACTTAGCCATGCTTTAGAGCTAGAGACATGAAACGATCGACTAACGACTCTCCTAAACCATGTCTTATACCTTTTTTTTATCTGATAACTTACTTCATTTCATGAGTATCGATAAATATCGATTTTAAGACAAATGTATTTTAGCACAGCTTGCATTTATAAGAGGATGTAGTTGAGTTTTTGAAAAACTCCACCTTAAATTTAGAAAAAATATCCATAAGGAATTTTACAAAAAGCACACATTCTTAATACATACTCTTATATAATTTATTGAATGTCATAAAACTCCAATCCACTAAATAAAATTTAACAAAAATTTTGAATTCAATAAAATTTATTTTAAAAATGTTTACCAAAAATTAAATTGAGTTAATGGTAAAAATAATGAATATGTATTTAAAGCGTGTTTATTCCGAATTAATAGTTTGTATTATTTAAAAATATTTAGCAGAATCGATAACCATTTTAATATAAATAGAAACATGTTTATTTTCGGCAACTATAAAACAAAACGAGCCTTGCACAGTTTATGCTACTTATTTTAGATAAAATTAGATATACCAAATTCTCGCCACCAAAGAGACACATTTGATACGCGATAGAATTGTTTACAGTCCTGCACGTAATTGACGGAACGACCATTGATTGACAGCAGCCCAGACAGAGTTGGGATAATCGGGACTCGCAGTCGGCAGTTAAATTGTTGCCCTTAAAGTGAAAGTTAGGTAGCTGTCTCGGCCAACGTGCAATCAGACAATCGGACAATCGGACACCGGACACAAGGCACAGGATAACGCCAAGTGCACGCCACACCAAACACGCCAAAGCCAAAGTCCGTCCGACGGTCAGTGTCAAAGGCGCCGCGACGGACTCGGCTGCGGCTGGCTGAGCAGTAGCCAACGGGGGGGGCCAATGTCGTTTTCAAAGGGCAACAAAACAACAAAATAGATAAACAGAAAACAAAAACAAAAGCATTGCAGGCGGGTGTAAACGACTGCACAATACTCGTTCACAGTAGAATAACGAAGCAATCAAAAACTTAATGATTATTGTTAATTTTGAAAAAGTGGATTTTTCTGATTTGTGGGCGTGACCGAAACTTTTCAGTTCTATATTTAAAGGTAGTAAAGGAACTAGTTTTAAAACTGAGCGAGATATATAGATATTATATCGACGTAGTCAAGAAATTGCATTTGACGCGGGTATTTATGAATACAGAACTCAATATACCCAACGTGTATAACAGCAAAAGTGCTGTTTTTCTTGGTGTCGAATATCAAATACCCTTTTAACAGATCAAATTTCTCGTTTGGTTTGCCAATTTAATTTAAATATTATAAGTGAGAATTGACTTAAGTTGGTGAGTTTCAAAAAAATACCCCTTATACGGATTTAAATGATATTATATTTAATTTCAATTAAAAACGTTTAATATTAATTTCTAGTACAATAATGCTTGATCCATTATAAAGTCAGGAATATTTTGAATATATTTAATAACAAAATATTCATTTTCCGTATTTATTTTTTATTTTTTTGGTATTAATTTTAATCAAAAGAATACATTTCAAAATTGCGATTAAACTGTACACATTTTTTTTTGGTTTAAGTTAAATAAATGTATTTAAATTAATTCCTAAATAGACAGATAAAAATATGTTTTTGAAATGCTACAAAGAAAATAGATAATACTTATAATTAGGGATTGTGGTCTGCTAATCAAACTTTGATACCCTTGCAGCTAGGGTATGCATTAAATCGAACACCTGTCGGTAGGTCTGTGGCCCGTGGGCGTTCGCCCCGCCGTACTTTCACCGTTGAGCCGTTGACGAGTGGTCTGTTATTATTACAGTTATTGCTGTCGTGTCCTGGCTTGCCCTGGCAGAGCATGGCGTGTCCAGTTTCTCAATATGTGTTTTTCTAATGGCTCATGCGCGACTAAATGCTCCGCTGTGTTGGCCAACTGACCAACTGAAAATGGCCAATTGATTGACTGGCCGACCAACAGCTCAACTTACTCAACCAGCTAACTGGCTAACCAGAGACTTCAGCCGTCTGCTTGCTTTAAATCGCATTAGTTGACATTCCCGAACCGATTAACTGGCACTACCCCCACCGTCGACCCTGGCCGTGGCCCTGGCCCTTACCATAGTCCTAGTCGTAGTCGTAGTCCGAGTCCAAGGGGCCAATCAAAGGAGGCGTCTGACTTTTTGACGTGCGGCACGAATGGCCTAATTGCAATTTGCAACGAATGCAATTGCGAAATGGACGACGGCCATGCGAAACATTGTTCAAACATGCATAAATAACTCATATGCCAAAGCAGGCGTACTCAAATAGCGAATGGACTGCGGAATACCCTGCTGTCAGCTCAGAATCTTATGAAACCTTCGGAATTGAAATCGTGTGTGATATGTATTGACCATGTACGAAAAAAGTTTTTCTTAGTCTTGAGATGTGCTGAGAAATCTGGCCGAAAATCGATATATATCGATTTTTAAAAATTGGCTGTTATCGACAACGTTGCGGTCGGGTGTATCTCATGGCGCAATACTCTATATTAACAACTTAAAACAGTCGATTTTTATCGATTTTTAAAATTGTTATGTAATCGGCTACGCTACTAGTGCTGATCAAGAATGAATTGCACGTTCGCCTTTCCATTGAAGCTAGAGACTTCATATTTTGGATATAAACGTGTCAGAGAAAGATGTTAAAGATTTTGGGCTACGCAAATCGACAACAAGATAGAGTCAGCTGGTGACCTACCCAAAAAGAAAGAATGCGACCTCGATATCCCCGGCCACGCCCACTGTAACTCCCATAGGTTCAGTGTATAAAAAGCCCAACATGAAAATGTTGTCGATATGTGAATGTGAATGTGAGTGAAAGTGAGAGTCAGAGTCAGAGTCAGAGTAAGAGTGAGAGTGAGAGTGGTATGCTCGAATTGATTTACCGCAATTCCAATTGCATTGGTGTTGTCCAACACACACATTGTATATGTTTACAGCTATGATTACGCCCACACGAATATCCATGTAACAAAGCACTGGGGAAAACAAACAAATATTATTTGCAAAAATATTGCAAGAACAATTTGTCCTGGCATAGATTATAATCAAATATTTGTGTTAACTACAAATTACATTAATTATAATAGAATATAATATTGATTTAAAAAATGGCATTGTAATTGGCATGCCAAATTTTTCTCTGAGTGTACATGTGTTTGTGTGTGTGTGTGTGTGTGTGTGTGGTGTCCATTAATATGATGGTGGCCAACTAGCGCTGTCCAATTTGACTTGAAGTGTTGGCCACAGACCGACGGATGCCTGCCATTCACAATGGACATTACCCAAGTTGACATTGTCAATGTCGCAAATGGATTGCCGTGACAGCGCACAGTGGTACAAAGCCATCGCATTGGTGGCATAGATTACCAAATAAGACACAAAACATTAACATTTTAACATTAAATTTTGATAGGGAATTTACTTTTATGATTTACAGACTCTTATACGTTGCAAATAGATTTTCTAAATATAATATATCTGAATTTTAGTTCCGACTTCAATCTGTGCCGATTTCAAATCATTTCGCAGCCCTGCTATATAGTTTTATATATACAAAATATATAAAATAATAAT
>SCDT01000699.1:0-25736 GCA_004143765.1 Drosophila melanica | reverse complement strand
TACAAATTCTGTTGTTTATTTAAGAAAACTGTTTTTTTGTTGGATAAAGACAAGTATTGGAACTCAGCTTTTGAGGCCAGACAATATTTGTTTTACAGTTATAAATATTGAAGTTCAGTTTGATCCTAAAACATGTTTAGTTAAAGTTAAACAACTTTTTTTTTATTATTTTTTATTATTTTATTTTTTTTTTTATTTTTTTATTGAATTAAGACAAGTATTAGAACTTAGCTTTTGAGGCCAGGCAATATTTGTTTTACAATTTGGTTTTTACTATACTGAAAATATTTTCAAAATATTGAAATCACAGGCTCGGTTTGATGCTTGATCTGTGTATCGATGTGTTCCCAAAATAACAATAATAATTAACAACGTTTTGTACTCTTTTAAGGGTGATTGAGTACTGGACAGTCGGCTATACCCGACCGCAATGTTCTTAGTTCTTTTTTGCTCGGTGTTTCCAGATTTTCGTGTTTCTCACTCGTGCAGTCTTTTGTTTAGGTGCGTTTGCACTCGCTATAATCTCGATTCCGATGCCGCATTATTAAGCTACATTATTTCTTTGCTCTCTTCCTATGCATTGTTGTACCTCTCTCTCTTTTTCACTCTCTCTAGCTTCTCGTCTCTGTTTGTCTGTCAGTTTGGCTTTCATTAGCTTCGTTGTTGGCTGTTTTGACCACACAAAGCTTATACTAATCGGCTAAGCGGCTAATCGCTTTAATCGGGTTTTTTTAGCTTCAATACGCACAATATTTTTTGTTGTTGTATTGTTGTTGTTGCCATTATTAATTCTCCATCAGGTATTGTGTACGCTTTGCAAATAAATTATGAAATATTGCGGAGAAAACGCAGTTCCCCAACACAAATGTGAATGCTCGCCCCGTCCCGTCCCGCCCCGCCCCACCTCGCCTACGCACTGGCGTATTTCCATATCCGGCACGCACAAACACACACACACACACACACATCGGCACACACCCGCATTTATTTGTCAAGTTTGACTACCTTCGATTTGCGCTACAATAATTACACTTTGGCGTCAGCGGCTTAATTGTTGCTCAGTTGGACTTTGTAGTTAACGCACACTGTGCCCGTTCGATCCGTTTTTTCACTGCCTAATTAAACCGGCGATTAACCAAACTGCACATCAATTTATCGGCCCAATGAAGTGCCGAACATACTCGATTTCAGTTTAGCCAACTGCCAGTTATTGTGTTTGTTTTATTATACAGCGAAAAATGAAATAACTTTTTATTTTGTTTGTGTTCAGACTCGTTTACAAAGCGTATAGAGCATATTTGTGCAAAGTTCGTCGTCATTTTTTATTGGAATTGGATTATGTTTTTTTAAATTTATATTTTTGCAACATTTATTATTGTTGATTAGAAGCTAAGGTAAAGAAATTGGCAATATAAGAGATCTAAAACTTTCGACTATAGATTATTCGTTATATTACACAATTTCATTAATATCGATAAATATCGATTTTAAGATTTTTAGCATATCTCGTAAACTACCAGACCTAAAGCCATCAAATTTGATTTCGCATATTTTTATATTGAATTGAATGTTTTAAGTACAGCTCATCCTTTAGTTGAAATATTACGTATACGCTGTGCAGGACGTATTTAATGAACATGATTTGCATAAAATGTTTTGCAATAGTGAATTAGCAAAATCGTAATAAGTGCCCGGGCGGGTCACCTGTCAAGAGTCGCACGCCATTTGGAGACAACTCTGTTATGCAGGCGGTCAGTTGGAGGATTGTGGAGCGTGGTAACGGTAAAGGGCTACGGTATTTATTTACCTATTGCGTTGATTCTCAGCCGTGAACCGAAATGGAAATGTAACTGAAATCAAAACCGTGTGACAATTAACTTGTGGTCGCATAAAACATTTAAACTAGTCAAAATCAACGGTCATTGAAAGTTTTCAGCCGGTGGAAAATTGTTCACATGTCAAGTGCACGGCAATGTGTACCAAATCGGACAAATATCAAATAGTCATATCGTATACATATCGCATGACGTGTTTGTCGACAGCTGTTTTATTTACCAGCACGCCCAACTTTCGTACAACTGCAACTGAATTATTTAGTACAAAATATAAATTCATAAATTTATTTGTTTTTTTGTTTTTTTTTTTTTTTGATTTGATTTTTTTGTGGGCCATGATTCATCTGAGTATCCTTTGGCTCTTTTTACAGCTGGCGGCGGCACGGCAAGGCCAACACATGGAGTTTAACGCCTGCCCGAGAACAACAGCAGCAGCAAGCACAACAACAGCGAGTACAAAACCAGCGAGCACAATTCCAGCGAGTAGCACAACAACAACAATAACAACAACAACAACAACAGCAACGAGCAACAGCAACTTGGCTACAAACAGCGGGCAGCGAAGCGGCCAAGCTGCAGCGGCCCCATTGAAATCGAGACCACCGGGCTGCACAGCCGCAGCAGCCTAAAAGGATCAGCAACAGGATATAGCGGATATATACAACATTAACGAGTTGATCCCCAACGAACTCAACAAATCCCTTGGGCATCTCTCATAATGGGCACAAAAACTCAACCACAATTAGCCAAAGGTAAGTTAAAAAAAAATGACAAAATTAAAATATCTTAAATAGCTGCTAAAATCGGGACAACAAAAAAAAAAAAAAAAAAAACTGCTAACAACTAAAAACCATTTACTTGGTAAAACCAAACATTTTTGATTTGCAATTATTTTGATGGGAAATAATTTAAAGCAAAAATTGGAAAATTTGAGTGTTGCTCTTTGGCTTTAAAACAAACGAAATTAAATTAAAAACAAAACTGCTTTAAGTGCAAACCAAAAATGGTATTCAAATAGATCTTGGTGCAAATCTTTTAAATCGCTTAATAAAAAATAAAAAATAATTTGTGTAAAAAGTGCAAAATTGAAACTTATTTAACGCGTTCTATTTCAAAAAAGTGAATTCGTTGTATTTTATGGATTTTCCTATTATTGGAAACACCTTTGCAATACCTTTTGAACGACTTTTTATAACAACGTGAAAGGACCTTTCGCAAAAATTCAGTCAATAACGAAACCGACATATTTTGGCTTGCAGCTGATTTGCAGTTTGATTAGATTACGCAAACGTATTCAGACCGTGATTTTCGTATCAGATGTGTCCTGATTTCGTGGACGGGGCAACATGGTAAATGTGAACAGTTGCCATTATTTTATTAGTTATATTCGTTGCTTGGCATTGGCCCAGTTCCTGGCGATTGAAAGCAGCAAAGCAAAGCCTCAACACGTGGTCAGTTGACCCTGACACGATTCTGCCCGTTTTTACCAATCATCCCATGCATGTGGGTGTGCAAGCATGTGTGTGTGTGTGCTTCTGGGCTTATGTACGAAGCACCTTGAACCTGGGCTGGGGAACACAGACAAAACGAAAAACAAGAACAAAAATAGATAAGAAATCAAGTAAGAACATTGCAGTCGGGCATAGCCGACAGCACAATGCCCGTTCACAGCTTAATAAGTCGAAAACTGTCATAAATATGAGGAAGATACCCGCACACTGTCACTCAAATTTATATATTCATATATATAATTCATAATAATGTTCATAATAATGTTCTTTGTCCGATCTTTAAAACTGCGCATAGATTAAATCGATTTGCCACGCCCCTAGTGGGGCGGCTTGTCTGACGCGAATTTCCACGCGTATAAATTCCCAGTTTCAATTTTGGGGAAAACATTGCGCCAACCCAATATACTCTGTTCACTTCGTAAACGAGTAATACAAAAGTGAAAAAAAAATTGCTCTACGATTTGTCAACTTATTACGCGCTCCATTTGCCGTTTGTATGAATGCATGAATGAAATGTGCGCTTCAATGGAATGCCAGCGACAGCAGCAAAAACAACAACAACAGCAGCAGCAAAAAGTGTTTCAAGTTAATGGAATCATTTCCGTTTTGTGTATTTTATTGGGTCATGATTTGTTCCGCCGTTGCTGTCGATGTTTGCTGTAGTTTCGCCAGTAGTTATTATAATTTTTTTTTTTTTTTGTTTTGTTGTTTTCTTTTTTTCGTGCTCTTACATTAATTGATATTTTTTTTGGGGCTGCACACTTTGAAAGCCATTTACTTGCGTTGATTGCCACGTTGGGCAAATGTACAAGATTTTTGCTAACATTATGGACGGCAATGATGCATATCTTTTGGCCATTGTTGGGTGCTTTGGCATTTGGCCTAATGTGCTTGGCAATTTCGGTAGCGGCCAACGCGACGTATGCGCAATATGCGCACCTGTTGAGCACGCACCTCGCAGGCTCGCACATTTGTGCGTTTCAAACATCAAACGAAATCAAATCAATTCAATTCGGAATCGTTTTAATTTTGCATACATGGGTTTCAAAGCGGTTGCTTCTTCTTCGCTTCAATAATTATTGAGTGTGTTGATTGTTTTCAAATCAAAAATTGAAAGAACGGCGAATAGCTGTGCATGTGTATGTTTATTTGCAAATTGCTCAAATTGATTGATGGATGAACTGAGAAAGTGGACGGCCAGTGCACAGTATGTTGTTAGCTATTTACCTTCAATTCGAATTTCTGTCGCCACCCCCAAGAGGGCTATAATTACAGAAACAATGGATAAGAACGAAGGCGACCCCCTGTTAACATTGTATGTAAGTCATATATACAAACAGACACACACACACACACACACACACTTATTCATGCCTGCTGTCTGTCCATGTTGGCCACCCTCTTCACCTAAGACACGACCGAACACGCACACACACATAGACAGTTTGCCGTAATTCGCTCGAGAGTCGCGCACTCACTTTTCTTTTGGCCTTTCGCTTTTAAATGTTGTCTTTCTACGTGCACGCCCTCTTGTCGCGTACTCTCTCGCTCTCTCCCTCTCTTTGGCTCTCTTTTTTCGACATGCAGTCGCACTCTCTAATTCACAGTGTGGCGTCCAACTGCCTTTGAATATTCGTTCAAAACTTTGCTCACTTTTACGCTTGACAAACGTGACAATATTAAAATGATACACAGACGACTTGTAAATACTCTCATCACTTGTAAAGTGAAATCAAACAAACCGTTACGTTGATAATTTAGAAATACACCCGAAACTAATTAAAATGTGCACAAATAATACCAATTATTCAACTTTTTTTTAAATTTAAATTAAAATACAAAAATATATTTAAAAAAAACCGTTGTTTAAGTTTGAAGCTACAATTATCAAATATAAAACGCGTCCACAAATCGCGATCAATATTTTTTTTGAACCATTTCGATTGTTTAATTGGTTAATTTATTGATACATAAACAAACCACATCGTATTTACTCGAGTAAAAGGTTTATTTGTATATTAAATACATACATATATTTAATAATATCTTTAAGTAAAAACATATTACTGAATTAAAAACCTAAAGCTTAGATTTGTATATATTTTTTAATACTCACGAATTTGGCGTTGCAAACTTCATCACATAGTTGAAGCTGCTGGTCAAAAGTCAAGGTCTGCGTTGTGTGGAAAGCATTCCAATCAGATTTTAAAAAATCTTTTTTTAAGGTATTTTCTTCTAACTAATTAATTTAGAATTTTAGCAAAAGCTTTTTAATCTCAAACAAAACAAAAAAATAGTTGTAATAAAAATAAATTAGGGTGGTAGAAGACGTACATTTTCAGGGTATTCAATTCTCGACAGACCCGAAGGTAACTGCTCTTTCTTGGTTTTCATCAGTAAATTCCCGCTGTCCGTTGTCCTGCCAATGGCGTCGACGTCAGCTGCGTCTTCGTTGTGTGTGTTGGCTCTCGCGACTCTTTTGCGGCGTTGCTAGGCTGTGGCCGTCGCGTCGCGTCGCGTCGGTTGCCTGGTTGCCATTGCGTCAGCGTCGCAGCTGCGTCGTCGTCGTCGCTGGCGTTGCTTCGATTCGTTTTTGCAGTTCGCTTGGCAGTTGCCCGTTTGCTGTTTACCGTTTGTTTGGTCAGCGCTCGTTTTCGCGTTATATTCTCGCATTTCTCGTCGTTGTTGTTGTTGTTATTTCTTTATTATTATTTTTTGTTTTTTGCCAAAAATTGCTTCAATTGCAACGAATGCTGTGCAATTATGATATAATTGCGTGCGAAAACCGATATCGAAAAGACAAGGAACCAAAAAAGAGACAACAAATAAAATAAAAGTTGTGTGAAACACGCTGCAGCAACAACAACAAGAAACACTTAAAATCATTGCAAGAACGAAAACAAGTGCAAGTGCAAGTGCAATAGGGAAATGTGCTAAAAATGTACGCAAATAGCGAATATCGAAAATTCGACAATAACAAACATTTGTTGTTGTTGCTCTTGTTATTATTGCTGTTATTCGCATCGTTGCCGTCGTTGTTGTCGCCTCTGTTGCTGCGAATGATGCACTGACATCTGCCATTTGGCACCTGGCACACACACACAAACACACAGACACACGCACACACACACATGCACACACACACATGCACACACACAAAGCGCGCGCCACAAATGTGTGCCAAGTGTTTGCTGCTTTTATTTTGCTGCTGCTGCCTCAGCATAATTATTATTGAGCCTTCATCGATTCGTCTGCTTTTGTGTATATTTTTTTTTTTTTTACACATTTTCTCAGTTTTCCTGCACTTGGTTCAACGTTTGTCAGCTGACCCACCTTACAACGAGCCTTATGCTTTGCCATGGTGACGCATACGGCAACGTACAAATGAATGTTAAGTGAAAACAAAAACAAATGCAAAGGGGAAAAGCAAAAGGAGCAAGGCGCAACGCGCTACGCTCACATGCGTGACTCATGGCATGCCTAAATAAGGGGAGCGAGGGCCTCACATAAACACACACACACACATGCAGGTGAATCTCGTGAAATAGAGCAGCCTTGCCGGCAGTTCATGTTTCGGTTTCGCGTCTCTTACGCAGCTGACTTGAAACTATAAAGAAAACGAATGAAAGCTTGAGCCGTGCGAGAGCACAAGAAAGGAGACAGAGAGCACATGTGCTTGCCGCTCGTTTTATTCACGCAAGTTCGAGCTCGAGCCGAGCATTGCCGAAGCCCAATTTGTAAGAGAGCAATCAAGTTGAACTTCAAACGTTGGCAGCAACGATCATTAATACATTTGCTACGCTCTTCAATTACAAGCAAGTTGCCATCGGTCATTTACACTGACGTCTGCATAAAATAGGCACACAACAACCGAAGTCTTTTGAAGCGTGCACACAGAATCCCAAATGTAACAATGCATGCAAACTGAGCAGGTAGGCGCAGGTACGAGGACAATGTTTTCTTGGCTTTGACTATTCACCTGTTGCTCTGTTACTTGTTGCCCAGTTGTCGGCAGCCACAGACGAAACATAGCCTCAATCTAGAGGGCAAATCATAACGAATGTGAAAATCGCTTCATGGTTTGAAGTTTGAAATATGGAAGCTATAGCTCCGAGAGATTTATGTGTCAGTAATGAATCAGCTTGTGCGCTAAGCACGAATATTATGCTTACATCAAGAATTTCATTTTTTTAATTTTTTTTAAATAGGTAAAAAAGAAGAAATTAATTATTAAATTATTTCCCTTTGCAATGAAATTTATACAGTGTATATTGGCGGCCTATATTGCCAGATAATTGCAGTAAAAAGAACATAAATGATTCTAATCGACTGTGCCAGAAAAAACCAGGAGATATCTATTATCTTCTTATCATTCAGTCAACTCATATGTTGATTATATATATTTAAGATGGAAATGAAGATAATTAAAACCTAAAAATGTTTAAACAAACCTACGATACTTATTGGTGTCCTGTTAGAGGGGAGGTTAAATTATCACAAAAATAGAAACGATATTCAAGCTATGCCAATTTATTTGAAAATAGTCTATATTCACTGAAAATAAAAATAAGATGCATTTTTTTTACTATAAAAAACATGCTATTTTTGAGCTTTAATTAAATTTCATGATGGATTTAGATATGCTTTAGTTTTTGTTTTAGTTAGTGTTGATAGTACCGCAAAGCGCAATCCGAATCGAATCGGTGGCGGAACGTGTGTGTTTATTTATTACTCATACGCCACGTGCGACCAGCTGGCTAGCAGACTGATAGGAACCATTTGTCGCGCTGCACAGCTGTTGTGTTGCATTGTTGTTGCTGCTGTTATTGTTGTTGTTATTAGTGTTTTTAGTGTTGTTATTGGCACGTCGTTAGGTTAGTAGGTGGTTTGTTTTCAGTAGCACGCGATTCCATCATATGTTTCGCTGCTGCGTAATGTGCGGCAATGACAGGTGCATGATAATCGCCTGCAGCGAACAAACAAAAGCGAGAGTGCACCGGACGAGAGTGCCCGGCCATCAAATACCCTTTGCTGTATTTACTTTCTGCGTTTATCATCCGATTCCATTCAAATGAACGAAAATGTGACAATAAAATAGAATAATTTTTTTTCAGAAAATCTCTCTGTAGCATTTGTATTCTCTTTAAAAGATACATATACTCAATCCTCAATCCGTTTAAGCGGAATATACTAATTTCCGTGACTTTACACTGTGTTCTTATTTGACTTTTAAATCCAGAATCCATTGAAAATGGGTTAATGATTTTGTGCATATATATTTAACAGGCAGAAGCAGACATCTCCGATCGTATAAATTATATATATATTCTTGATCAAAATCAGCAATCTCGAATCTCAAGTTTTATAAAAGTTAGTGATCCAAACTTTAACACAATATATTCCCGGTAAACCATATAAAAAACTAAAAATCGATAAATATCGATTAGCATATCTAGGAAATTTAAAAGCGAAAAGCATCGACATATAAAGAAACGTTTTTTTTTTTGTTGATAGAAAGTATTTAGTTTCCATAGTTTGAAATTCAAAGTATTCCCCAGTCGAGCAGTGCTGTTTTGTTTCGGCACTGGCTACAGGGTATATTCAATTGGGGCACCCTCGAACTGACTGCTTCGCATTGGCTCCACCCGATTGATCTGCTAATCAGCAGCTGTCAAAGTTGTCTCCCAAGTGCATTTAAATTTTTAAGCGTGACGACGACGATGACGAGTTTCTCCCCTCTGTTATATATATATATTTATATGTATTATATATGTATATATGTATCCAGCACAGACACTTATTTTTGTTTGGGTGCAGCTGGAAATGATGCTCGCCACAGGCTGCCAGTAGGAGCGAGAAACAGGATCAGGAGTCATGTCCGGCGCCAAAAGATGCGGCGAGACGGGTCGTAATCTGCGCCAGCGGCCGGACACGCTGGATCTGGAGCTGAACGTGCTGGGCACTGGCGTCAAGGATGAACTGGGCCTGGAGCAGAGCCAGGTGCAGCTGGAGCTGCCAACTGTCGGCGGCGCAGCTGCCACGCGACGCACGCGTTGGTTTAATTTTGCGCGCAAATCGCGCTGCCGGCGACGATTGCGCTGCGAGGAGGAGCAAATGCAGCTGGCGCTGGAACAGGAACCGGAGCTGGAACCAGAGCTCGAACCAGAGCTGGAGCCTGAGGTGGAGCGTGTGGAGCAACAGGTGCGCTTGGCGCAGCCGGAAACGATGAACATTGGCAACTCGACGCTGACAATAGCCACGCCAAAGGCGACATTGGCAACAACAACAACAACAACAGCGTCGAGCAACCTGGGCGACAGCTTCTACAGCCTGGCGCATGCGGCCGCCACAACCATCGATGTGGAGCAGCAGTACAAGGAGCAGCCGCAGCGAGAACTGCAACAGCAACAACAACAACAGCAGCAGCAGCAGCAGCAGAAGGATTTGCCTGCCAAGCCGCGTCTTTCGGTGCTGCAGCGATTCGCCAGCTGGCGACGCAGTGCGCCCGACAGCCTTCCCAGCCGGCGTCGCAGTCGCAGCCAAAGCGGCGAATTCGACCAGCAGCAGCAGCAGCAGCAGCTTCCTGCATCAGCATCAGCATCTGCGCGCAATCTGCGCCGTTTATCGCAGCTGCGACGTCGACGCAGCTCGTATTATTTCTCGGGTAAATGGGCGTGGCAGCAACCTATATTCTAAAAAGTTCCTCCTTAATACCAAACTGAATTGTAACTTAGACTGTAATTCTTCAAACAACTGTATTCCTCATGTTAAATTAATTAACTAACATACAATTTTCTCTATTGCAGATAACGAACGCAGAATTCGCGCTAACGACAAAGATTTCAATTCTCAATTTAAATATCACGTAAGTTGAACAGACGAGACACAAATAACTCAATTATATGTATATTTCTTGAGCTCCTTTTTATAATCGTTGCCAATTTGATTATGTCATAATTTTCGTCGTTATTCAAGCTAGAGATTTGGCATTTGGAATATATACTCGTATACAGCTAGGTCTGATAAAGTATTATGATTTTTTGGCTGCTCCTTTTTGGGGCGTGGCAAATTGCATATTTTCGATTCTTGAGCTTGAGTCAATAAATTTGACAGACCGTTCTTTGAGGACCTCCTACAAGGATTCAGCTGATAAATTTCGGCTAAAACTCGTTTAAAGGAAGACCGCTTTCGATTGTTTGAAGCGGTGTTTAACTGTGAACGATTAGTCGATTACTTCCGCCTGCAATGTTTTTATTCGTTTTTTTCTGTACAATTACCTTATAATGACTTATAAAAATATATATACATAAGCTATTGGGATTTATTATATAGGCTAGTGACATGAAACTAGAACTATATACATTCTATATATTTTGAATGATAAATGATTTGGAATATACTCAAGTTAAGAAACTACAATAATAATGTAACAATTTTAGATTGAATTAAATATGGTTTTGTTGTCTGTCTATATAATAAAATAAGCAAATTGGTCTGTTTCCTTGTTATCCTTAGCGTCCTCTAGAAGAATTATGTAAAAATTATGTAACAATTTAGATTGAATTAATTATATTTTTTGTCTGTTCCCTTGTTGCCCTTCGCGCCTTCTTGAAAAGCTATAAACATTTTATATAATTTAGATATAGATTTTATATATATGTATATAACTTGTTGTCTGTATATATAATATAAGTAAATGAGTCTGTTTCCTTGTTTCCCTTAGAACAACTATATAAAGACGTCGAAGTATTCGCTGCTAACTTTTCTGCCGTTCAATTTGCTGGAGCAGTTTCAGCGCTTGGCGAACTTTTACTTTCTGTGCCTGTTGGTCCTTCAGCTGATACCGGCGATATCCTCGCTGACGCCGGTGACGACGGCGATACCGTTAATCGGTGTGCTAACGCTGACGGCCGTCAAGGATGCCTACGATGATATCGTAAGTGGAAAACCGTTGTTGTATCCGTATTCGTATTTGAATTTGTATCTTTTTATAGCAACGCCATCTGTCGGACTCGCAGGTGAACAACCGCAAGTCGAAGACGTTGCGCAGCGGCAAACTGGTGGAGGCCAAATGGTCCGATGTCCAGGTGGGCGATGTGATACGTTTGGACAACAATCAGTTTGTGGCCGCCGATATACTGTTGTTGAGCACATCGGAGCCGAATGGTTTGTGCTTCATTGAGACCGCCGAGCTGGATGGTGAGACGAACCTGAAGGCCAAGCAATGCCTGATGGAGACCACCGAGCTGGGCGAGCAGCACGATCTGCTCTGGGGCTTCAATGGGGAGATCATCTGTGAGCGACCCAACAATCTGTTGAACAAATTCGAGGGCACGCTCATCTGGCGGAATCAGCGATTCGCACTCGACAACGATAAGATCCTGCTGCGCGGCTGTGTCCTGCGCAACACGCAATGGTGCTACGGCGTAGTCGTGTTCGCCGGAGTCGACACCAAACTGATGCAGAACTCGGGCAAAACACAGTTCAAAAGCACCGGAGTCGATCGTTTGCTTAACTTTATCATCATTGGGGTAGATATACATATTGATCGTGATCGTGATCGTGATCTTGATCATAATTAAACCATTTGTAT
Source organism: Drosophila melanica (assembly GCA_004143765.1). Classification (NCBI taxonomy): domain Eukaryota; kingdom Metazoa; phylum Arthropoda; class Insecta; order Diptera; family Drosophilidae; genus Drosophila; species Drosophila melanica. The sequence goes on along the minus strand of SCDT01000699.1, from coordinate 13,797 downwards.
CGCCCACAGATTGTGCTATTCTTGATCTCGATATGCGCGTTCTTTGCGCTCGGCTGCGCCATCTGGGAGGGCCTCATCGGCCAGCATTTTCAGCTGTATTTGCCGTGGGAGCACATAATACCACAGGAGATGGTCGCCTCCGGCGCAACTGTAATTGGCCTGCTCGTTTTCTTCTCGTACGCCATAGTCCTAAACACTGTTGTGCCAATTTCCCTCTATGTTTCAGTAGAGGTAAGTCCCACAAATTCCATTCCCTCCCCCCAAATTTTGAATTCTCTAAATTGTGTGCTTTGTTCCACAGGTGATCCGATTCGTTCAGTCGTTCCTTATCAATTGGGACGAGGAAATGTATTATGCACGCACCCAAACATATGCCAAAGCACGCACCACCACCCTCAACGAGGAGCTGGGCCAGATCCAGTACATCTTCTCGGACAAGACGGGCACCCTCACCCAGAACATCATGACGTTCAACAAGTGCAGCATTAACGGCCGCTCTTACGGTGATGTCATCGACCTTCGCACCGGCGAGCCCATCGAAATAACCGAGGTGTGTAATTCCCTCTCTCTCTCTCGCTCTCTCTCTCACACACACACACAATCTCAATATCAATCTGTCCACGCACATCGCCATTTTGTGCTGTGTCCGCTCATTTTGGTACTTCCGGGCAGGTATCCGATTATATTCTGGGGCTTGCTCGACGTAATTAACTTTAGCTGGGTGTTGGTCTTGTCTATATGTGTGTATCTGCACTGTGTGTGTGCACTGTGCGCCTGTTGGGTATGCAGCAGAAATTTGCGAAAGCCACAAATCACTGTTAAGTTTTGGCTTTCCCATTTATTACACTAGCTAACAAGTTGAATCCCAAGCGACAACCAGTTGCTTTGATGTTAAAAAATATTGACAAATTTAATTTTAAAACAGTTTTTTAAACTTCACGGATCCACAGCTCTAATAATAACAACTGCCATAACTTTGCCGAAAGTGAACCGATTTTCATGTTTGATGGCATTTTAGTCATGATTTGTCATCTAAATTGCATTTTAATTAAAAAATGTGATTTTTTTTTTTAATTTTTGTCAAAAAATCATTATTCATTTTCTCAAAAAAAATATTTTTTTAATTTAAAATTGCAATTTTATATTTTTAATCGATTTTGGTGTTCACAATTAGCATAAAAAAACAACATTTGAACTTTTTCTAAAGAGATCAAAGTTTTGCCCAAAAATCATGCCAAAATTGACAAAAACTTGGACGTGTAAACCTCTCGGTTCCATAGCTCCCATATTTAAAACTGCCTTAACTTTGCCTAAACTGAACCGATTTTCATGTTTGATGGCATTTTAGTCATGATTTGTTATCTAGGTTCAAACTACTTTAAAAATATCTGAATTTTAAAAAATAACTTTTTTTTTGGATTTTTTTTCTAAACATTCATGAAAATGAGGTTCATAATTTTCGAAAAAAAATTTTTCAAAATTTTAAATGGCAATTTTATATTTTTAATCGATTTTGATGCCCACAATTTGGATAAAAAACAGCATTCAAACGTTTTCTCAGGAGGTCAAATTGTTGGTCGAAAATAATGTCAAAATTGACAAAAGTTTTGACACTCAAACCTCTCGAATCCATAAATCCCAAATTGAACCGATTTTCAAGCTTGGTGGAATTTTAGACATGATTTATCCTAAATATTAAATTTGCGTTCCACATTATTGAACACATTTTTGTATTATTATTATTATTTGTTTTTTTTTGGTATTAAAAATCACCGTTAATCGTTTTTTTAATTTTCGGGCTGATAACGAGCACAAATACTTAAAAAGTGTTTATAAATTAGAGCACAAATCTTGTTAGCTAGTGTAGCTGTCGCAAACTCAACAATGCCAACGATAAAATGAGATACTTCAGATAAAAATCACTTGAAGCACAAGACGAGAACTGCTGCTGCGTTGACCTTGGCAGCAGAAATTGCAGCAGCAGCTGCAACTGCAACAGCACTGCAATGGCAACAAACTGCAATGGCAACAGCCCAAAAGTACCGTAGCCTCAAAGAACCGAAAACCAAACTTAGAATGAATACAATAAATTGTGTGCATTTTGTTTAATTGTGCGCCCAGCAAACCACTCACATTACTCGTTATAGCAGCAAACAATTTTCCAAACTAGCAGCAGCAACAGCAACAGCAACAGCAACTACAGCAGCGGCAGCAACAAGCGGAGCAGTCGCGGCCACACACCGACAACGTCAGCCCCGCCCACCATTCTGGTGCACAGGGCGGAGGTGCATGCGAAGAAGAGCGCGGTGCTGGTGACCGCCGCCGGCGGCACCCAGCTGGCCCACAGTCCCGAGCAGCTGGAGGGGCGCATCGCGGGCGCCGAGCAAACGATGGCAACGACAGAGAATCCGCTGGCACGCAAACAGGTGCGCTACCTGTCGCCCGGCAAGAGTGTGGCCAACGAGGACGAGGTCGATGATCCCGGCGGAAGAATGCGCTCGCGCTCGCCAAGTGCCAGCGGCAACAGCGGCAACAGCAGCGGGCTGAGCGCCTGCTTTACGCGCAGCGGGCAGCGGATGCGCCGCCAGCTGTCCGGGCTGTCGACGAGCAGCAGCTGCGGCGACAAAGTAATAATCTTGCATGAGAACCAATCACCACACGAGCACCAACAACACCAGCAACAACAGCAACAGGCACACAGCAACCGTTCACAGCCACAAACTAATCGCAAGCTGGTCAAGTTCAAGTTCGACTCATCTGCCACATCCGCAACCGAACGCGAACCAAGCGACGGCGACAGCAGTTGCTGTGCCCCATTTCGTCAGCATTCGCACATCAACAGCGGGGGGAGAAGAAGAAGCAGCAGCAACAGCACCACCAACACCAACACCACCACCAACACCAACACAAGCAGCACTGCACAGCACCGTTATTTAAACACGCACCGCTTTGCAACAAATTGGAGTTCGTCACAGCAAAAAGTGCACGTATGCATGCCCACCTCTTCTTCTTCTCAGCCCAAATCGTGTCCCGCAGTTAACATATATGTATATTCGTTGTATTGGCTTTCAGTGTCTGCCTGAAATTTATATATGTGTATGTATGTGTGTGCGTGTGTGCGTGTGTGTGTGTGTGATTAAAGACCTCGTATCCAGCTTGATCCAATTTTATTGATTGCTTTTTGGGCTATTTTGTATCGTATATTTATATACACATTTATTTGTTCTGCTATGTGGCTGGAAAGAACATTAAGACATATTTACACACACACACATATATATATATATATACAAATACATACTAAGCTTTTTATGCCTATTTAATGTTTACAAAACCTAAGCTAAGTCGTAAATAATATCGAAAAATAAGTTTAAGTTTCATTGAACGCTTTTTTTCAGTTTAAGCCAACTTTCCTTCTTATATCGTAATGGAGATTACATATAAATTATTGCTGAATCGTATATTGAATATCGTATTGATATCGTTAATCAACGATGTAGATTTAACTGAATTGTGTGTCCTGAATGTCGCATATCGTAAATTCAATATTGTATTTATTTATTTTCCTATGTATATCAAAATACGAAATAATGGTATTGCGACTATTAATTAATCCCAATGTCGTATTTGCTAACTGTATTATTAGATTATGAATACTTTATCGTATAACAATATTTCGACGAATATCGTACACATTGTATTTCGGATATTAACTATTGCATTTCGAATATCGTATAACTTGTTTGTAATGAGATTGCGGAATACCGTATTGCAAATATCGCATTACGAATTTCGTAAATCGTACATTGACCTACTCAACTGGTATCGTATTATAACAAATATCCTTAAAGTATATCATGTAACAACAACTTACCCATATTTCTAACCGTACCATATACAATATGTTCCAATATCGTGAGCTTTAAATTGTATCGTAATTTGCTGCCTGCCTCTGCTTTCTGCTAGTACACACAAAATATAACGACTAATGCCAAAAACTGCTTCAAGTACAAATTCCCCATATATATATATATATATAAATTTAACTAACTGAAATTTCCCTTAAACAAATTATATAGATATTTACGATCCGATTGCCCTAAATTCAAATTCAATATTCAGTTGAATAATCGCGTTTGGCTGGTTAATTTTCAGGCTGTCGAACCGGTCGATTTCTCTGCGAATCCGCACCACGAGGGCGACTTTCGCTGGTACGATCGGACACTGCTGGACGCGGTGCGCTCGGATGAGGAGCATTCGCATAAGTTTTTCCGACTGCTCGCCCTCTGCCACACGGTGATGGCGGAGACGGTGGACGGCCGGCTCGAGTACCAGGCGCAGAGTCCCGACGAAGCGGCCCTCGTCTCCGCGGCCCGCAACTTTGGCTTTGTGTTCCGCACACGCACACCGAACAGTATTACCATCGAGGTGATGGGTCGCCTGGAGGTGAGTCGAATCGTATATATCCATCTATATATATCTTGACAAAGTGAACTTGACAGGAATACGAGTTGCTGCACATTCTCGACTTTAACAATGTGCGCAAACGCATGTCCGTCATCCTGCGACGCGGCAACTCCGTGGTGCTCTTCTGCAAGGGAGCAGACAACGTGATATACGATCGACTGCACGGCGGACAGGAGGATCTGAAGGCACGCACCCAGGACCATCTGAACGTAAGTGACGAATATCGTATTATTTCATCAATTAAATTATGAATACAAATAATCTGATGAAATGATTAACTAATTGATAAATTTAAATTCGAAATAAAAATAAATACATTTTGAATATCGTTTACGATACACAGAAATTCGCCGGCGAGGGCCTGCGCACACTGGTGCTGGCGGAGCGTCTTCTGACGGAGCAGTACTACAACGACTGGCGGGCGCGACAGCAGGAGGCCGCTCTGTCGATGGACTCGCGGGAACAGAAGCTGAACGACATGTACGAGGAGGTGGAGAGCGACATGCAGCTGCTGGGCGTGACGGCCATCGAGGATAAGCTGCAGGACGGTGTGCCCAAGTCGATAGCCAATCTGCAGAACGCCGGCATCAAGATCTGGGTGCTCACTGGCGACAAGCAAGGTAGCTCAACCATTTCACCTGGTCCACCCCAATTCACCATCCGCTTCTTTGTTTGTTTCGTTTTTGGTAGAAACTGCCATCAACATTGGCTACTCGTGCCAGCTGCTGACGGATGAGCTGGTGGATGTGTTCATTGTGGACGGCAGCTCCGTGGAGGAGGTGGAGAAGCAGCTGCGCCAGTTTAAGGTCTCCATCAAGATTCTGGATCGCTTTCGACCAGGCGGTGAGTGCAACGGCATCAATGCGAATCGATCAAAGTGCTGATAATGCGCGTCGTGTTTTGCAGGTGCCGATGGACTGCATCCGTACAATAGCGAGAGCAACATGGATCCGATGAGCGTTGCGATGACGCAGACATCTGCATTTATGCAGGATTCGAACGGTGCGACAATGCCACAGCCGCCGCCAGCCATATCGGTGGTTACCTTTAGGTGGGATGCCAAAATTATGGATAATAAGGGCGGACCGGACAGGTAGAGGGCACTCCAAAAAGCGAATTTCCCAAATCAATTTAACGCAGGCAAAACCAAATCAATTAAATATGATTCTAAACGCAGTGAAGCTAAACCAGATACGACACCAAAAGCGCGGCTAGAAAGTCACCCTGTATTTTCTGCTAACTCTATCCAATATATGTATCTCTCTCCCTCTCTCTCTCTCTCTCTCTCTGTCTGTCTTTCTTTTTGTTTGTAATCAACAATTTATTTAATTTTTTCGTTTTTTTCTAGCGATTTCTAGATCAGATCAGTTAAAAGCTAAACTTAAATGTTGTTCTAGTCAAATACAAATTCTATATACATACGTGTGTATTTGTAGAAGTACTAGAAATAGAGCCAAACAGAACTTAGATAAACAATCGTAACTTATTGAATCTTTTAGTGTTCCCTAAGGATGTTACCCTCTATTGGTACTTGTTCCGCCCGTCAAGTAAACAAAAATCACAAATTCTTAAAACTTAAACCAAATACAAATTGTTTTTCGTTATCTTCATTGATTTAATAAATTAATGTGCATTGCTTAAGTTCTCTCAGTTTTTTTCATCCCAATCATTTTAATTTCCCTTACAATTGAATTCGAGCGATACCAAAAAAAAAAAAAACACTAAAACTTGAGTGCAAAACAAATTCAACTCGAGTTTTTCAATCAAACAAAAAAACGTACATTAATCACACAATTGAATCAAAATCCTTAGTTGCTGTTGTTGTTGTTGTTGTTATTGTTGTTGTGGTTGTTGTTTTGATTGCTATTTACATTTTATTTACATATAGTACATATATATTTTGTAGCAGTTATCATATCATATTCATACAGAGTAATCTTGCCTCTAGCTTAATTCTCTTTCCCTTTCCTTGTTAAGCCCCTCTCTCTCTCTCTCTCTCTCTCTCTCTCTCTAGCTATATATATATATATCTTTCTTGCTAACATAAGCTAACATAAACATCTCTTTTTTTTATCCAACTCTCTCTCATTAACTGCTTTTCGCTCTCTTTATTAAATGTTGTTTGTTCAATTTTAATTGTTATTCAATATTCGTTCAATACAATCATTTTAAGTTTATCCACACACACCTACACCCACTCACACACACACACACACACCCACACTATATAAGAAACTTTCTAACTTCTTACTTTGCTTCTTTCTCACACACTCAATCATTTAGCGCCGAGTGCAGCGATATCTTTAGCGAAGTCGAGAAGAACGAGGACGGCGAGTCCATCCATAAGCCAAACTCAGTTGTTGTGGATGAATCCACGGGCTTTGCCTTGGTGGTCAATGGCCACTCGCTTGTCCATTGCCTCTCACCGGAGCTGGAGAGCAAGTGAGTATCAATATAAAAATGTAGATACGTTTATGTTGCATAGTTTAAGGAGCTGGCAAGTTCCAAATTTGGCTTGTGGCCCTGGGTTCAAACCTCGAGCAGGGCACATTTTTTTTAAACTCGTTCACGAAGTGAAACTAGTATATTGGGTTTGTGCAATGTCCGTCATGCTGTCCGTCTGTCCGTCCGGATGAACGCAACTTTTTCGGCGCTATTGAAGATAGAGTCTTGAAACTTTGGATACCTACTTGTAGTTATCCTCTTCAGACAAAGTGTTAAGATTTTTGTAAAATTACATAATATATACATGAGTAAATTCGCAATTCTAAATTTTGAAAAAATATTTTTTTCCAAAATTCACAATTCAAATTCAAAAAAAATTTTCTTTTCGAAAATGAATATACATATATTGAATGTGCAGTCAATATAGAGGACAAATCATGACCAAAATGCCATCAAACGTGAAAATCGGTTCACTTTTGACAAAGTTATGGCGGTTTGATATATGGGAGCCATGGAGTCTGACAACTTTACATGTAAAAATTTTTGTCGATTTTGGCATGATTTTTGACCAAAAATTTGACCCCCCCAAAATCACTTTTAATGTTGTTTTTTATGGTAATTGTGACAAATAAAATCGATTAAAACTATAAACTCGCAATTCTAAATTTTGAAAAAATATTTTTTTCCAAAATTCATAAGGGGGGAGTACATGCTTTTTTGACCAAAAAATTCAAAAACATGTTATTTTCGAAAATGAATATATTTTGAATGTGGAGTATTACTCTGTCGGTTACACCCGACAATTCCTTTCTTGTGATGAGTTTTCCTTGTAAAAAAATCAAAAATGGGAAGGACAACGTTAAATCTCTAATAAGGATTTCGGGACACTAATTTTGCTCCTCATTCGCACCTCTCCGTTATTTTTCTCAATATTATATATTTCCTTTCTAGGTTTTTGGATATTGCCTCGAATTGCAAGGCGGTGATTTGTTGTCGTGTGACGCCGCTGCAAAAGGCGCTGGTCGTCGAACTTATCAAGCGTGCCAAAAATGCCGTCACCCTGGCCATCGGCGATGGGGCCAACGACGTCTCCATGATCAAGGGTGAGTTCTGTCCGCCACAAAACCCATAAAACGAATGCAATTGTTAAATATATTTCTTTCTCTCTGTGTCTCTTTTGGAACAGCCGCCCACATTGGCGTGGGCATCTCGGGCCAGGAGGGTCTGCAGGCGGTGCTATCCAGCGACTACGCGATTGCCCAGTTCTGCTATCTGGAGCGGCTGTTGCTGGTGCATGGACGGTGGTCCTATTATCGCATGTGCAAGTTTCTACGCTACTTTTTCTACAAAAACTTTGCATTTACGCTGTGCCACTGCTGGTATTCCCTTTTCTGTGGCTTCAGTGCACAGGTGAAACATTTATCGATAAATTATTAATTTAAATTTATCGATTGTAATTTAATTCTTATAATTTAAACAATCTTAATTTAATGAAATAATAATAATAATATGGCATAAAAACAACGTTATAAACAAATTTTTTATATACTATGTAAAATTAATTGCCTGATTTCGATAATTTGTGCTTCGTTTAATCATAATTATTTAATTAAAAATTCATCAAAAAACTGGCAGAGATATATGAGAACTTTTGGCTATGCCCAAAATAATACTTATATACATATTGTTAAAATTAATTAATTTCTTATGCAGATTAGAAAATTTACATAAAACTTTACAAATAATAGTTTTAGAGTTTTTGTCACATTAAAACTTGTCCTACAGTCAGAATTCAGAATTAGTTTAAATAGATAATTGTAGGCATACTATTTTCGCATTCTATATAGAAATTGATTGATCGATAACTCTCGTTTTTATAGACCGTGTTCGATCCCATGTTCATATCGGTGTACAATCTGTTTTACACATCGCTGCCGGTGCTGGCACTGGGCGTCTTCGAGCAAGACGTCTCGGATAAGAACAGCGTGGAGTATCCGCGCCTCTATACGCCCGGCCTCAAAAGCGAGCTGTTCAATATACGCGAGTTCATCTACAGCGTGCTGCATGGGGCGTTCACCTCGCTCATCCTGTTCCTGATACCGTATGGCGTCTACAAGGATGGCGTCTCCCACAATGGCTACACATTGAGCGATCACATGACCTTGGGCGCAGTGGTGGCCACCATACTGATTATCGACAATACCGCCCAGGTGAGTAGCCTTCTGTGGAGCTGCTTGAGTTTAATCCGAAATTCACAATCCACAATCCACCATCCACAGATTGCACTGTACACGTCGTACTGGACCATTGTGAATCACATCACCATCTGGGGCAGCCTCATCTGGTACTTTGTGCTGGACTACTTCTACAACTATGTGATCGGCGGTCCATATGTCGGCTCCCTGACCCAGGCCATCAAGGATGTATCCTTTTGGGTCACCATGCTCATCACTGTCGTAATGCTGATGGCGCCAGTGCTCGCCTACAAGTTCTATCTGCTGGACGTCTATCCCAGCCTGTCCGACAAGGTGCGTCAATCTTAACAGTTCTTATCGAATGCTTCTCTCACCCAATTTTGCTGTCGTTCTCACAGATTCGCCAGAAGTCGCTGAAAAAGGTGCATTCGCGTATCTCCAGCGATGTGCGCCGCACTCCGTCCTCGCGTCGTGGACGCCGCTCCGTCCGCTCCGGTTACGCGTTCGCCCATCAGGTGAGCTCTTCAAATTGGGATCAGCGGCATTTGCTAATTTCTTTTTGTCGCGCACAGGAGGGCTTTGGCCGGCTGATCACGTCCGGCAAGATAATGCACAAGCTGCCGCAGGACTTTGCCTTTCCGCTGGGCCTCGGCACCAAGAAGACGCAAACCCTGCACAACAATCTGATCGGCGCCGGAGATGGTGTTGCCAGCAAGCAGACGCCCTCAGCTGGTCAGAATCACAACAACAGCAACAGCAACAACAACAACAACACGAACCAACGCCACAATCAAAACAATCAGATACACTCATCGATGGCGGACATAAGAAACGATGGGCGTGGCAGCAGCGATACGCATAATGGAAGCACCAGCACGGACGATCTAAGTCCGCGAGCGCCCTGCCAGGATCTGGATACAATTAATCTTTAGACTCACAATAACAACAACAACAACAACAACAACAATAACAAGTGAAACACCAAAAAATTCAAAATACGAAACAAATAACAATGTATTAGCTTTAGCAACAATTTAGTTTAGACTGTGCGTATGTGTGTGTATGTGTGTATGTGTGTGTGTGTGTGTGTGTGTGTGTGTCGGCTTGTTCTTCAAAAACTTATATTTATAAATTACAATTTTTTTTGTCGTTTTTGTAAGCACTTTATTTATTAACACTCGTCGAACTCCGTAGAACCTAACCCAAAACCCTGCCAATCTATTACTCCCCTACAATTTTTGAGTCCATCGGTTGAGCTAAGCGTTTAAAGAGATTTTACTTTTGCATGTTCTAGCAAGCAATTCACCTTAGTATTTAATATTGAGATTTATGTGATTTATTTTATAAGTTTTCTTTTTAGTATTGAGAGCATTGTTTTCCTTGTGTATTTTTTTTTTGTTGTTCTTTGTTTTTTGTAAGGCACCAAAAAAATTATAACCAAATTTAGATAATTAATATTTAATATTCTAGTATTTTTATGCATTGAATTCAGCAAGAGTTTCAAAATAAGATGGAAAAAAATACCAAAACGTAATATTGTAGGGTATTTGTATAATTATGTGCACTACAGTACAGTTATTGTCTTTCTGTCTCTCACTCTTTTATTATTATTATTATTATTCAAGGTATTCATGTGCTGCATTTAAAAAAATTATGAATTCTATACACCGATTTCTCTCTTTATTTTGAACATACTCGTTACTTGGCTGATTAGTGTGATCAGGTATGTGTGTGTGAGTGTTTGTGTGTGTGTGTGTGTTTGTATGTGTGTGTTTGTGTGCATGTGCAGTGTGTATCTTAGGATAACAATTAAACGGACCCATTGAGAAACTGAAAGTGTACTTAAATATTTGTTAAATGTTGTAATGTGTCTTAAAATAGAGGAAGAATAAGACGAAAAGAGAAGAAGAAGAGTAAGAAGAAGAGTAAAACTTATTATTAACCGAACCAGGCCAACTTACCAATTAGGGTACTTGCGGTACTTGCGAAACAAGCTGTAATTTCTAGTTACCTATAATATATACATACGTATACATATACATATATATATAAATAATGTTAGTTTGTAATCTTGTCCACACACACACTCATACACATACACACACACACACACGTAGACAGTCATACACACCTAACACACACATAGTATCACTCTCGTGTTCCTAACTTCATCAACTTCTATAGTTAACTACAGTTAGATTTAAAACTATGTGCAGTCCCTAGTTATAAGCATTATTTTCATTAGCCAACTCTGCAATTGCAGTGTGTGTGCGTGTGTGTGTACCTAAACTGCTTTTGCATACAACAACAACAACAAACAAAACAAAACAAAACAAAACAAAACAAAACAAAACAATAACTTATATCGTAAGCGATCGATTTGGATACGATATTCGAATTATGTGTGGCATAGAATATTACTAATATTACCAAGCGGGCTGTGGGTTAGCAACGGGGACAAAAACAATACCAAAAGCGATTATGAGCGAACGCAACCAGGTTTAAATTATCATAGGTATTTTTTATGAAAAGTCTACGGATCAACGAATCAAATGTAAACAACTTAGCTTAACTAGCTTTAACTTGGTTGAATCGTTCGTCGGTTTTTTGTATGCGCTGACAACATTTGGAGCATATTTTTGCATGTTATTCAATTTTGTTGGTATACAAAAATGTGGGAACGGAATTTAAAAATGTATGTGTACTTTTTTTTATCTACAAATTTAGTCAATTACGAAATTATGATAAGCAAATTTTAAATGATCAATAAATGCGAAATATTTTCAAAAAATAAAAAGACACTAAACTAATTTAATTAAGCTTAGTGGAATAAATTACTAGACGAATCCAACATTTTGAATATTTTTAATTTTATAATTTATATGTACTAATCAGGAGATTCTTCACACACAGGGTATCTGCTCGGCTAGCACTCTCAACAAGAGAAATATTTTTACGTTATCTTTATTTAATTTTTTTTTTGGCTTGTGTTTTTCGTTTTGCTGATTCACACACAAAAGGCCGCCCAGCCGCCGAATGATCAATATCTATGCATACCAATTTACCAATCAGTTAATCATTTTGTAATCAACCTGGGGGCACACCTCTCAAGCCAGGTGCCTGCAGGGCGCTAGCGGCTTAAGTCAAAATAAAAACTGATTCATATCATTTCGCTAATCTCCTGGCTTAAATAACAGATTAGCAAAAATATGTCACAGTGGGTATATTGGGCTAGTCATGCAACAATCAACATATCTTATATCTAGCAACAAGTGGAAACAGTTTTATTTTGGTTGTGATAATAAACTGATCTCAACTAAAATTGTTTTTTTAAATAGGTATTATAGCTAGTCCTTTAAACAGTCCTTACTATTCCTTAACGAACCTATTATTATCAAATATTGTTTTTTAAGATTTGAGCCGTATCGATTACCGATTCAAATTAAAACAAACTTAAATTACTTACAAATTTTACAATAACCATTGTCTTCAAATTTATATCTATCTTTTTCTTAAGCAAGTCCAGTTTTATGTGATTTTTGTTTGTATCATGAATACAAATTTTAGCTTGTTCAATAAAAAGTTACATTGCCAAGAAATCAATCTTTTTGTATAAAATTGATTTAAAATTAAAACTAATGGTAAGTATTACACTCAGAATTAACATTTATGTTTGGGGTTTTTTTTTTACAACTAACACTCTATCTTTTAATTAAGTTACCATCTTAGTTCTCGTTAGGTACATATAGAATATTTCTTGGATGCCACATTTAAGCACTAAAATTTTTTATAAATTTACTTGTTCACAAATAGCAAGAAAAACTTGAATGAAATTTCCAAATATTCTGGTTTTGAACGTAGAAACAGTTTTAAATGGATAAAGAAACTTACAGCTCTATAGTTCTGTCTGCTATTGTTCCTTTTATTTTGAGCATTTGAATAATTTGCGATCGCATCAATTTCAAACATCATTTCAAATGCAAAGTTGCTCAAACTATTTTACACAAGTGATTTTTGAGCGTGTGACGAAATTCGAGATTAAATTTAATAGGCACATAAATTACATAAAACACGCCTTGTTTTTTTTTTTTTTTTTTTTTTTTTTGAGTTGGCCAAGTGATTAGTGAATTTAGGCAACTGAATATGATATTTAAATACATACAGCTGTGCTCATTAAAATATCAGTGCAACATACGATCAAATATTTAAGGAATTTTTTTAGATAATCCATTTTGTTATATGATCTTTTGCACATTGTTTTTGTAAAATGGAATATAGAGACTAGAAAAAAGCAACAAACCCAATTTGATTAGCAATCATTTTGTGCTCTCTTTATATTTTTGTGAATTTTCTTCGACTAAAATTCCCGAAAAAATTTTCAAGTTAGTGAATAGTGAGTTTGTTTAAGTTCATTATTATAATTTTATGACAATAGAATATAATAATGGAAAAAATTGCATTTTAGTGGGAATAGGAACTCCTTGGAGCTTGCTTGGAGCAGTGCATAAAGGCAATTAATCGTTGGGCTTAAAAAGAAGAAAGTATACATATAAATATATCAATAAATATATATATATACATATATTTGGTTTTTAATATAATAGTAATCATTTTTTTTTTTAAATATTTCTTATAACAATATTTATTTAATTTTTAAATTGATTTTTATTTTATTATATATAAATTATTT